>CAKNXH010056795.1:52821-68672 GCA_932178445.1 Andricus quercusramuli
TATATTTTCAATGAAAAAGTAATGAAATTAGTTGAAAAGTTGTTTTCTTATTTCCAATTAACGTTCGTATCTGTGATATTAAATATTCTATTCCTGGGTTTTGAATTGATCTTCTGTAGTTGAAAATTTATATATTTTACTGAAACTGTATATTTTTTGGTAGAAAATTCAATCAAAATAGAAGTATTTTGTTCACATTTCTTTTAATTGTTTCAACACTAAGACTTCCATTCTTCCAGTTCTGGTTAAAACATCTTTATCTTTTGATCTGTTACTGATGAAATCATTTTTTTAGGTAAAAATGCCGAACATTTGTGCAGTTAACGGGTGTTACAACAAAGGTGATAAAAATAATCCAGCAATCAGTTTTTTATCGTTTCCAAAAAGCTCGCATTACCGCACATTATGGCTGAAAGTTTGCAAGAGAAGGAAAATCAACGTTAAAAATGGTAAGTTTGTAAAAAGTACACGAAGAAAGAGCATTCAATGAATTTTATATTCTGAGACAACGATTTTGTTAAATCCAAAAAAAATTTTCTTGCCTCTAATATACGATATCGTCATTGTGTAGAAAACTACACATTTGATTGACCCAACTGCGTTCTTTTTGTTGTTGTAAGAGAATCTGTTGATAGATAAGAATATTTAATACATATACAAAAAACTATTTCTCTTTATTGAAGGAAATTTTGTCTCCAAAGTCTTGAACATTTCTCACATTGATCAAGTATTCTTTTTCTCACAATTTTTTCATACCGAATATACTTCGGAGTTAACCATTGCATTTTTTTTACATAAAATACCGTAACATTTCACGAGTATTACACGTACCCGGTCTATCTACCTTTCTTCAGGGTAGGCCAGGTGTACTTACCCCTTTGAATGTTACTGTAAGATTTTTGAATAGCTTAAAATATCACATTCCTTTATTAATGTTTATAAACATTTGATATTGTGTCCTTTATAAACAGTTTTATAAAAGACCTTCATAAAAAAATCAACATGTCATTAACAATAAATGTATATTTCAGCCAAAATATGTTCTGTTCACTTTCGGCCTGAGTGTTTCCGACCAAAGTCATTTGTTGACGATATGCTGAACACGACACCGCGGAAGAAGCTTCGCGATGATGCCATCCCAACAGAGAAACTTTCGCCAAAGGAGGATGATCATGTAGGAGAGGGCACAGCAGATGACTTCTTAGGAACCGCGAATCAAGAGTCAGGAAGTAATACAGGCCATAACGATAGTGGAATTGGCTCACCGGATAAGGACTGTGGAAATGGCTCACCAGATGTCAACAACGACATCATTGACTCCATTCATTCCTTAATATCGAAACCGCTATCTGAAGGAAATTTTGCAGCAGTTTTCGAAAGGCTACAGAAGGCAAAAGCAGAAATTATCGGAGATATAGAAGAGCTGTTAAAGGAGAAGAGTGAAGAAACGTCCGAAGTTGTGGAAAGTGAGAAGGCAAAAGCCGAAGATATAGAAGAGCTGTTAAAGGAGAACAGTGAAGGAACGGCCGAAGTTGTGGAAAGTGAGAAGTTAGAATGTGGCGATCGTGAAGAAATCGAACAACTGCGAATGGAACGAGACTATTACTTTGTGAATTGGGTGGCATCAGTGAAAAGAGAAGCCTTATGGAAAAGAGATTGTCACTTGTACAAAACAAGAGCAGAGTATGCAGAATCTAAATTGAGATTTGCTTGTTGAGAAAAGAAGGAGATCGTTAGCAGACTCAAAGAAATATTCACTCCTGGACAAGTGAATATGCTACTGAATCCAGGCAAGCGAACGACGTGGAATCTGGAGGACATTGCTGGTGCAACTTCCATACGAGCCCTTAGTTCCAAAACTTACGAATATCTCAGGACAGTTGTGAAAATTCCATTACCAGGACTATCAACTTTAAGACGCTGGATGGATACATTCGACGTTGATCCAGGGGTATTGAAACAAGTTTTGAAGATTATGAAGAAAAAAGGAGAGAAGCTGAGCATGCGAGACAAAATAACGATTGTTAGCTTTGATGATGTACATTTGTCGCCGCTTTTCTGTGTTGACAAGAAAAAGGAGCAAACTCTTCAACCCCACAAGACTTGCCAAACGGTAATAGCTCGAGGCATTTTCAAAAAATGGAAGCAAGTTGTGTACGTCGATTTTGACCAGCCCATGACAAAAGAAATTTTATTTGATATCATAAAGCAATTGCAAGAAAGCGGCTACACAGTTGTTGCCATGGTATCAGATATGCATGCCAGCAACACAAAGTTATGGAGTCAGCTCGGTGTAGGAACAGGGGAAGCACAGGAAGTTTATTTCCAGCATCCTTCGAATGATAAAGTTAAAGTACATGTCTTTGCAGATGTTCCTCATTTAATAAAATTAGCCAGAAATCATCTCCTAGATTCCTTCTTTGAATTGAACAACGAAAAAACGGACAAAAAATATCTAGAGAAATTGTTGGAAATAAATAGCGGCGATTTGAAATGCGCTTTCTCTTTAACAGCGGAACATCTTAATTGCAGAATGAATGCGCGTCAAAAGGTGAAGCTAGCAACGCAAATATTTTCAAATAAGAATGCGAAAGCGCTGCTATTTTGTTTGAGAGAACTGCAGTTGGGAAACGAAAGTTTCAAAGATTTTAAGGGTTGCGAGGAAATGAGTCGCGTAATACAGTTGTTCAACGATTGGTTTGATTTGCTGAATGTCAGGTCGATGTTTGATCGTAGTGGTGCACAGGCTTTCGGCACTGATTTGGAAAATCAAATGAAATTGCTCGATGACATGATCCACTATATTACCCGCATGAGAGTTGGTAGACGTTCCACGATGCTCCCGTTCCAAAGAGGAATTCACCTTACTTCTCTGCCTTTGCCAAGTTTATTACAACACTTGCAGGAGACGTTTCCCTGTGAAAATATTAAATATATTTTCACGAATCGGCTAAATCAGGAAGTATTAGAAAACTTTTTTTCTTTCATTCGCGGCGTGGGAAGAGGCCACGACCATCCAACTGCTCTGGAATTAAAGCACCGTTTGCGGTGGTACATTCTAGAGAAACACGCCATGGAGGCGCTTTCATTTGGCTGCAACAACGAAAAAGACTTGAATGAAAAAAGTCTTTTTAATGAGTCCGATTTGGAAAAAGTCGAAGCTGGAACGAAGAGTGCTTCCACCGATGCGAAGGACTTGGTCGATGAAGAAACGATTTTGGTCAACGCCTCAGATTTGTACGAAGATGCTGATGTTTGGGCTGAAGACGTCGGAACTTCACGGCTTTCTACTGACACGGTGGACATAACGAAGGAGGATCTCATCGAAGGTAGAGAAGAAACTATTCGATTGGAAGAATTGTCCAAATCCTTTTCGTCGATGAGCTCGAGACAGAGGATGAAACTCTTGTCAGTCTCTCGGATGAGTTCAGAACGAAAGAGGATGAGGAGAATGGCGAAGAGGAAGAAGAGGTGATTACAGGTTAGTAATAACACTTGAACTTCTCGCAAATTATAATCTTTCTTGCAATAGTAATATGGTGTGAAAACTTAATTATTTTCTGTATACAGCGGCGCAGAACGTTTTTAACGTCAGACGCTTCCGCATGTTCCCTGCCCGAAATCTACATTATATTACGGTATGACAGAACCAATTTAAGTTTTTTGTGTAAAAAGTGACTGTTTTTCGTTTATGTTATTTTAGTAAAAGTATTATAACTTTTCTTATAGCGGCATGTCCAGCAAAACATAGTGCTACGGATGAGGAACTTGATCTTCTCAAGGCTTTTGAAACGGTGATGGCCACGGAAAAAATTGCAGAAGAAGGGCTAAAGTATATCGCTGGATATGTGGCAAAGCGATTTTCTCAAGATAAATCTCTTGGCGTGTACACGTCTTCTTTGCCACACAAGCCCGACAACGACTGGATTTGTCACTTATCCAGAGGCTATTTGAAATATCCGAGCGAGAAATTATTAACAGCTGCTCGAATAATGAATTCAGAATTTGAAAGTTATCATGGAGCAACATTTTCAAGGGAACCTCAAATTTTTCAAACTGTAGCTTCAAGGACAAGTGACAAGTTAGTCGAAAAACTTAACATGAAGGTTCTGCTGTGCTTGGTGCGCACCAGAACCTACATACGACTACGGAATTTGAACCGGCAATTATACGCAGAAAGAAAAAGAAGAAAGGAAGCAAGGCGCATGCCAAAGTTCACCAACGTTAAATAATGTATGCATTATAGTGCACAATGAGTAGACCAAGAAAACCCTATCTTGCCTAGCGGATTCTAAGAGTGCGTCAAAGTTCAAGGTTCAAACTAGGGAGAGAAATTCCAAAACGTGGAGATTTCCTGTATTTCAGAATTCGCGCATCTCGTAATTTTTGAAATTTGTGAATGAGATAGCTTATAATTTTCAAAATGGTTAGAATAATGAAACTCGAAAGGGTCACAATATTTAAAGTCTGCAATTTTGAACGTAAATGATGGTGACGGGAAAAGTTCTGGAATTTGTTAGTACCTGGAAAAAACCTGGAAAGTCCTTCAATTGTGCTCATGGTTCTGGAATTTTTGGAAAAAATTCCTTTTTTAACAATAGACTGTTTATTTTATCACAGTGAAAATCACGAAACTAAAATCGAAATGGTATTTGAAAATCATGGTTAGAAGAAGTTAAAAATTGTTCCGGGCAAAGTTAGACAATTTTGAACATGAAGTATGGGACTAGTAATTATTTTATTTACTTATTTATTTGCCTTGTATTTTCATTTCTTTTCTCACAGTTGCTTCATCCTCACGACTGTAATCGTAGTGAAGTATTTTATTATTTGGTTGCAAATTCAACCATTTTTATTAAAAAGTCATACCTTTTTATTTGAAATATCTACTATTACATTATTCGTTGAGAATTCATATTTTTTTGTAGAAAATTCATCTTCTTGTTTGAAAATGCCTTTTTTTGTTGGAACATAATTTTTAAACTTAAAACATAACTACGTTTGGCTGAAAATTGAGAGTTTTCAAATTGAAAATTCAATCACTTGGCTAAAATTTGAACCACTTTGTTACAAAATTAATTTCTTCCAGGATTGATCTCTTTCATTCAAAATTTAAATATTTTTTCGACAAAGTCTTTTTTTCATTTAAAATTAATTTCTCACCCTAGAAATGTAACTTTCCCAGTTTTTCTGAAATTTGATCTTTTTTTGAAGACAAAAATTGGTCTTGATTGGTAGAAAAGTAATTCTGTTGGTAGAAATTTTCTCTCTTCTGAGTAAAACTGCAATTTTTGGTTAAAAATGAACTTTTTTGTTGAAAATTAATACTTTCGGATTGAAAATTCAACTGCTTTGTAGACAATTTGTTTCTTCTATTTGGTAAAAGTTGACCTACTTCATTGAACATTCATTCCCTGGTTGTAGAATGGCAGATTCATTATTTGAGTTGAAAATTCCTCTCTTCGGTTCGAAATGCAGCTAGTTAGGCCAAATCTAATGTAATGTAAATAGTGTATTTTGTTGAAAATTTGTCTTTTTCTGGTAGAAAATTAATTATCTTTGCAGAAAATTCATAGTTTTCTTTAAGAATTCATGTTCGTTGGTTAAAAGATGAACCATTTGGTCAAAGGTTAAAAATTGAAGTATGTTATTGGAAATTCGTTTTTTTTTGTTACATTTGTACATTAGAAAAGGTATTCTCTTGATTAAAAATTCAATTACTTGGTTGGAACCTAATAAAACTTTAATAAAAAATTCATCTTATTGACTGGAAATTGAACGAAAATTGATCGTTTTAAGTCGAAAATTCAGTTACAAAATTTTTCATGAAAAATTAACCTTTTCTGGTTTAAAGTTCAACCTTTCGGTTGAACGTAGAATTACTTCGTTGAAAACTCATTTTATTTGTTAAAAATTGAAGCATTCTGTCAGCAATGATTGTTTTTGCATAAAAATTCACTTTTTTGGCTGAAAATGTAAGTGCTCCAGTTTTGGGTTTAAATTCCTATTTTTTCAGCACATTTTTTTTTAAATTAAAAATCTTCCTAATTGAAATTTAAACTGCTTGATTGAAAATTAAACTACTTTTATCAAATTTATTATAATGGTGGAAGACGTAACTATTTTGTTGAAAATCCTTTTTTTGTACGAAAATTGATTTTTTTCAACTGAAAATGTAACTATTCCATTTCCGGATGGGAATTTATCGTCTTTAGTACAAATCCTATATCACTATTTGTTCGCAAATCGGTTTTTTTTTTGAAAGTTTTCAATTTTCCTTAGAACATAAATTTAACTTTTGGTGAAAGTTTTGGTAGCAAATTCAACTGTTTTGTTGAAGATTCGCCTGTTTCGACCGAAAATTCGTCCTTTTGGATTTCAAATTCACCGTTTTCGTGAAGAATTAAACTGGCTCCAAAACATTCCATAATTTAGTTGTAAATGCAACTGTTTGTAGTTGAAGTTTAATCTATTCCGTTTAAAATTCGATTATTTAGTTGAAAAATCATCTTTGTCAACAACTCACTTGTTGACAATTTCATTACTTCATTGCGAATAAACTTAAATTAGCTAAATTTTGCACGGCAAAAATATTGAATTTCAAAAGTTTCATAAAATTGTTTTTAAAGCTAAAAAAAAGAGAAACTTTGAATATTTTCTATCGCAGCGTCGAACAAATTTTTGTTCTGTAAAATAAGATTTTAGGGGCGTAATAGAAACTTCGCATATCACACTTTTTCGGTTCCACTAGACCTACAATTTCTACTATGTTTCGTGGAACGTATTATTTTTGTACTGTAAAAAAGTACTTGGAGAAATGTATATTACTGTCCTGGAAAACCTGGAAAAGTCATTGAATTTTTGTTTGCCGAAACACTATAGATACCCTGATTAATTTCTCCAGAGTTCGGAATTTCCATATTGAACGATAAATTTTTCCCTTATTTCATGGGTTTTTATTTTGCAATTAGAATTGTCATCCTTTTATTCTGAAAAATATAATTAGCAAATTAAAAATTATCAAAAAGTAAACGATTGCAATGTACTTCAAACTTTATGGTTTGACATTTTTGCAGGTAAAGTTTTTGGTTATTGAAAAATAAAAACTTACTCCTGAGAATTTTGAGGTTAGACTTTACAAGGGTCTGAAAATCGGCTTTTGGTGTCAACGAAAAATCGAATTTTGAATGTTTTATAAAAATAATAACTTACTTCCTAGATATGGGGATGCTGAAGAAGAATAGAAAAGATTTCATAAAACAATTATTCTATTCTGAGAAAATCTAGGAAACGTATGACTGGCCGCACTGTGGTAGTTAACTTTTCGCGCTTTTAGCTAAAACTAACACAAAAAAGGAGAAAATTATTCTTTTTCAATAAACGGTAATAGTTTGAAGAAATCTCGATGATGATGAAAACAAATCCTTCTAATGCAATGTATATTTGATCTTCCAATAATTCTGTAAGCAATAAACACATTTTCTTAAGAATGTAAGATATCTATATCATTGTTATATATTGCTACCCTTCACTTCTTATTTACGTAATTCAAAGATTAAATTATAGCATTTCAGTATTTTATAACTTAATGAAGAATATACTTCTTGTAATTGCATATGAAATGAACATTCAACTTAAAATTATAGTATATACCCATACTTTTATTCATAAGAAAATTGAAGAAACTTCCATTCGTTCATTTCGCCTATTTGAAATTGCCGCTCACTATTCAATATGGCAGCGTAGCTGGTATCGTTGCTGATTGGCTGTATTTTTTTTACTTTCGCGTGGCTAGACCTGGTGTGGGTTGGATCATGGTCAGCACAGTTCAGTTTACATCAAAGCAACAAAAAGAAGGGAGGTCATTCTTCTTCCCCGAAACTCCGAAAACAGCTGGAGGTTGCTGGACTTTCTCCAGCGTTAACAACATCAAAGTGAAAAGTGATTTCAACTATGTGTCAATAAAAGTAGCAAAATTTCATAACCTAAGTCGCGCTGAATTCTCGCAAGAATGTTTTCGCTCGCAAGTTTTCTCCTCGTCGGTTTTGTTGCCGACGCCGTTTTGGCCTACTCACTAAGGTCGCCAGACCTGCCGAGCGAGGACTTTATCCTGCCGAAATATACGCATTATGAGGAACTCAAGAATCTTCTTAACAACCTCGCCAAAACATATCCAGACCTCGCAAAAGTCCACTCGATAGGCAAATCCGTTGAGGGCAGGGACCTCCTCGTTCTGGAGATCTCGAAAAATGTGAGGCATCGTGACCTTGGCGAGCCGATGGTCAAGTATGTCGCGAATATGCATGGCGATGAAGCCGTTGGGAGAGAACTTCTTATTTATCTAGCTCAGTATCTTCTGCACAATTATGGGAACGATCGAAGAGTCTCAAAACTCGTTAACAGGACCGACATTTTTCTGATGCCCTCCATGAATCCAGATGGCTTCGAAAAATCGGAGGTAAGAAAATTTTAAATCAATTCTAATCTGTGAAATTGTATTAAAATGCATCTAAAGTGTAATTCTGTTTATTAACACCTGACGAAAAGGTGACGTTATAGTGTTTATTACAAGGAATTAGGTAATTTAGTTGAGGTTATTTGGATAAAATCTTATGAAGTGCCTAAGACGTGGTCAACCTACGCAAAAATAAATAAAAAGCGTGACGCTCAGAGATTGGTAGACAGCCGCCCTCTTTCCAGTTCCGTCAATTCTAGTTGTAAAATTATCTAGACTTAAAATGTGGCCCTATTCAATTTTAGAATACGTTTTATAAGTCTAAAGCTAATGTTAAGAAACGAGAGTATCTGTGAAATTTTAAGGGAGCCACAGGATTCGTTGCCGAGGTTACTTCGTGTCATTTATAAAACTGAAGGGCAAACTTTAGAGCGAGATGACGTCATTGCGTGTCCTTGACAACAAGGAACATTGGAATTCAAGGAATTCAATTTTTAGCACGTCATTTTTCTCCAAGACTCGTATCGATCCTTATTTCATCTCGTGTCAAGTGTAAAAAAACATCATTGAATGCGTAAAAATACTTTCCAATTTTTTTAAACTCGATTTATAACGCAAAATGATATAGGTAGTAGAATTTGCATAATTGCAAAAGCGTCCAAACAAAAGCAACAATCGAATTTTCGGTTCAAGAATCAATTTTTTAATGGTGTTTTCAAATAAATTCGTTTTTGCTGTATAAAATATGAAGAATTTAGACACTCATCACGGGATTTCCACTCCGATTCATATTTGTTATCTACATATCTACGTTGAGGCCACGTGAACCAATAGCTTATTCTGTTTATTCACTAGCGGCGAAATATCATAACGAATTATTTGTGGTGAACAACTATAAAGAATTATGATTAAAACCCTAATTTGTGCGGGGAGATTACGATATCCGCGGCGACAAAGTTTCAATGTGGATTCCTAAAGTTTTTGCGAGAAACACGAATCTGGAAGTTTTAAATCGATATCTCGAATAGTTTTCCGTAATTATATATATATATATATATATATTTGTATGTAAAAATTCACTTTTGTTTTTGATCAACATAATTTCTGAATATCAATTCCGATGGGATTCGATATCAAATCCCCCGTCTAGTGGGGGACGGGAATCCACAGAGAAATTGCTCACAGAAATAATGTATGGTCGCACCCATACTTCTTTCCAACTTTGGACTAGAATAGTTACAATTTTTTTTTTAAATATGCAGAAACCAGTTTTTGTTTTAAATTTAGTTAATTGCATATGAAAAGAATGTTTAGCCTTTTTAATAGAATTCAATACAATTTTTGAATTTCTCATTGATACGGCAAACTTCTGATTAGTTGTAGCCGTTTTGGCTTATTGAACGAAAGTTGAAAGCAGTTTTTCATTTTTTGTCTTATCATGTTGGCATGTAAAGTTGCTGGTTTCTAAACCATTAAAAATAATTTTTCTCCTAATAATATTTCGCTAGTTAAAAACAATTCATTTACATTTTTTGGGGATAAAAGTTATTCTGTATTCCAATGAGGTTTTCTTTTATATTCTATAAGAAGAACTTTTGACATTAACAAGTTGCTAAAAAAATTCCTGAAAATAAGAAAACCCTACATTTTTAATATGAACACAAAAATGTAAAGCGTATTTGAAAATCCAGAAAATTAATTAAAATGCTCAAGGAAAATGTAAAATTTTTGCAGCAAAAACTTATTTATATCGATTGTCTGCAAAGTTAGTGTAAAATTGAAACGATTTAAATCAATGTTTGAACAAATGTTCGCCCCGGTCTGAAATATTTTCTAGTGACTTCTAAGTCTTCTATGTTTTACATATCAACTATTATGTAATTCTTAAGCCGTTTTTTTCAGATAACGAAACTTTTGTCGGTATTAGAAATACATTCTAGATTTTATATTATTAAGTAGAAAATACAAATTATGAATGTTTTGTTTATTTGAGACGATTTAACGAACAAATATTTTCCACTTTATATGAATGTGTATTTGGAGTTGAACCTTCAAAATGTCTGTTTCTGTATGGCGTGAATATGTCAAATGTGGATAAACTCTTATCATTCCTATTTTTATTATCATTAAGAAAAATTTACAAGCGTGCAGTATCACGTAATTTATGACATTTTATCAGGAGGGTCTCTGTGGTTCAAAAGGGGACTACGTCGGCAGAGAAAACGCAAATCACGTGGATCTCAATCGAGATTTTCCAGACCAATTTGACAGAAGTTTGAATAGTTTTGGGGGTGGCCATGGCATAATAGACGGAAGGCAAAATGAGACTATCGCTATGATGACGTGGATAGCGACAGAACCATTTGTTTTATCTGGCAATTTTCATGGAGGCACTGTTGTTGCCAGTTATCCTTACGATTCTGGGTAAGATTACATTTTTCACTTTATAGTTTAATTTAAATAAAAATTAAACTAGCGTTCAATACGTCTAAAATTAAAATTCCCATTCTCAGTATTTCGAAAAGCTGTTGCATAGAAAGTAAGTCTCCAGATGATGCGCTTTTTAAGCACCTTGCACATACTTATGCCGATCATCATCCCACGATGCGGGAAGGAAACTCTTGCCCACCAGAACGTTTCCCGGGTGGAGTCACCAATGGTGCTTACTGGTAAAAAATTTATTAATTTAAAACAAATACGATCCCTATATAGGTTTGCGGAAATGGAAAAATCGTCTATAGGAATCGGTTGTTCGATTCCGACTCTCCCATTCACCCCGGAAAGCCCACCACTTTTTGAAATTCGATTAAAATTGATAAAAATTAATGGAAATTAACGAGATAAAATTAATGAAATGAGAATCGACTCTCGGGAATCAGGAATCGATTCCGCGATTCCTAATCCTTCAATGATAAAAGAAACTCTTCCTCTAGTTGATTTTCGCCAATATAAATTTATGTCTTTTTCGTTTATAGGTACGAAGTAAAAGGAGGGATGCAGGACTTTAATTATGCTAGATCAAACGCTTTCGAGATAACGTTTGAAGTAAGCTGTTGCAAATACCCAGAAGCGTCTACAATGCCTGAACACTGGCATTTGAACAAAGAGTCTCTCCTTAAGTACCTTGAGCAAGCACACATTGGAATTAAAGGTAACACTCGCCATCTTCTTCTGAACTTTATCTACAAATTCTAGAACAAAAAATAGCCATAAAAATGTTATAGATTCGTTATAAATCACAAAATATCCGAAATTTTAGGATTGGTGACAGACGAAGATGGGCAGCCGATTGAAGCGGCCAACATTGTCATCTCAGGAATCCATCACAATATTTCGACCACCAGTCGCGGGGAATATTGGCGTCTCTTACTCCCTGGAACCTACACTGTTTATGCAACCGCTTGGGGGTATGTAAAGCTCCTTAATCTAAAAAGTTCTTGTGTAATATCATTAGAATCTAAGTTCTAAAATTGTTTTTCATTTTTCTTTTGTAGTTACGGACCTAGCAAACCTGTAGTTGTGTCCGTCGATGAAAGTGACGCAATGATAGTAAATTTCACTCTGAAGCGTGAGCCATTTGCCGCACAAGGTAATTTTAAAACTGCTTAAAACGACACCGATTTACACATCCTTCTATAGTAAAAAGCACCAAGTTTGACTTAGAACTAACGTTAAACCCGCTTTTGATACTAGTTGAAAGTTGCAGAGCACGTGTTGAAATTTGTAACTACATATTTTTATTTAAATCTTTTTGAGATTAAGTTTTTGGCCTGATCTTTTAATATTTGTACTCTGCAATTTTCACTTGTATGAGAAATTCTAATCTCAGCGAGAAACTTTGCGTTTGCGAACTAATGCCGCTGATTTCATGGGGACGGCTCACTTTTAGAAACTGAATTACGCAAAAATCTTTTCTATTTTCATGGAGGTCTAAAAAACTGTCTTAGATTTTCTGTTGCTGATTTTTTATATAGGTTCATACTTTTATTGATTGGCCCAACCTTTACGTTATTTAAATTCGTTTGATGGATAAACCTTTTCCTGCGAGTTTCTTAATCATATCTAATGATTTATTCGGTCTCTAACTGAGAGAAAATCCGGTGAATCGCAGTTAATTATTTTTAAATAAGTATGTAGAATCTTAACCAATTAGTCGGTCTCGAAACAATTTGCCGACTATATGAATTACGCTTCATCAGGAATGAATATGACAGGGTGTTAAAAATTTAGTTGGGCTCGAAACAATTCTGAGATTTGACATGAATTACGTTTAATTCCGAATGAATATGATGAAACTTTACCCACATAGTCGGTCTCGAAACAGTTTTGCGATTCGACATGAATTACGGTTAATCCCGAATGTATATAATAGAAGTTTAACCATTTAGTTGGTTTCTAAACAATTTCGCGATTCGCCACTTAAAACGAGGATTATAGCTAGTGAATAATTTAATGAAAAAAATCCCCATTTTGTTATGATTAATTTAGAATCATTAAAAATTACAATTGAGCCATTTTTCCTTTGCCTTTTAAAGTAACTAAAATTGATCTTCCTCAGCTTCCCTCAGAAATTTAAATTTAATTGACGCCAGGCAAGTTTCGAATTGCCGCCGTAAAAGAAAATGAAAGGAGAAACAAATGGAAATAGTAAAAGGTAGCAAAAAACGACCTCTAGATCAGTCTCTCGGTGGAGTGTCATATGTAGCTGAAAATTTTATTCACAAAAAATAGATCTGAAAGGTTTACTAAATTATATCACTGAATTTAACACATACAGAAAAAAACTTTATTTGAACCTTCCTTTGGACTGTTTTAAGGAGGAAGATATAATTCCTCAAAATTTTATTTTACATAAAAGAATAAAAGATGTATAAATTACAACAAACTCCCTTTTTTGTTTTGTTCATAATTTAACACTTTAAAGTATACCGCTCACTGAATATTTACGGGAGTTAGGTGGAAGATGTCCTCCCTGGAGCGTCGAAATTTTAAAACACTTTTGTAGCGGCAACTAACACTGTCAAACAAGTAATATGACTTTGCTACAATTACCATGACAAAAATTATAACCGGACGATTAAAACCGGACAACTTTTGAATAAATCCTGATCGGCTACGTCCGGGAAATACAACAAATTATAATGAAAAGTGTGAGACTTGAAAATAACTTGACCACTCTGTGGCAGAAAACAAAATTGAAATTCCTGAGCGGACACTACCCAAAATAACTGTCTAGTGCGAGGCTCGACCGACAAAAGACGCTGAGATCGCTCCTCTCGATATGTAGAAATATTGGTAGCGTCTCCGGCGTCCATTTTTATCCTTGGCTTTGTCAGGTGAAATTGGAACGAAGCTTCGTCGGGGTCACCAGTTGGTAGCCGGCCGCCATAGCCTAAAGTCTCGTCTCACGACTCGATGCGACTTGCATCAGTACACTGCTAAATAAATTCAGTTGAGTGAAGTTCTCTGTATCCTTCCTTCATTTCTACACGCTTGTGCCCGTAGGAGCACTACTTTATGGAGTTGGATAATAATTTATATTAATGGAGATTCACGTCCACTAATAATTTCTACATATAATACCCATATATCCTACACGACAAATCCAGGGACTCATATTTGAATCACCCCAGGTGATTGCTTCCTAGTCGTCCGTTCCGCCTCAGAACAGACAGCACGCCAATTCTCATAAATAATTAATCTTTAAATTGAATTTTTGAAGTTAGGATTGATAAACTTTTTAAAACGAGTTTTTCTGGCTATTATCGAATTATATAATAATTATCATAACTATATAATTACAATTGATAGTTCGAATTGATTTTCCAGAATAACAATCATAAGCTATTTCTAAGTATTTAACCACTGCAACTCTCTTCTGTTAATTTTTTCATTTTTCTATAGTATTAGCGGCAAACTTTATCATGATCGGCGAAATGAAATTTAATAATTCATGAACTTTGGGCGCCAGGCCCAAATGTATGCAAGTAATTACATTTCTTTTCGCGAATTCAACTGGATATGTTTTTCATATAAATGAAATAATTCGCAAATTATGGGCGCCATATGTAACTAAAAAGTATGAAATAACTATTTCGAATAGTGAGTAATCTACACAAAATACATGATCTTGTGAATATCATCTTGAAAAATACTATGACCCTTAATTTTGCTATTTTAACTATTTTAATATTTATTTAATTTATATTTCGAGCTAATCAATTTAAACTATGACTGAAGCGCTCCAGGTAGTTTGTTTCAAACTACACAAAAATCACTCAAAACTCAATATCGATAAACATATTACGAGGAAAGAGAAGTCATTACTGACTCCTACACCAGTCTTTTTTATGAGACCAAAATTTCCCTGTGTGCCATTTCTTTTTTTCAAATAATGCCAATAATAATTGATTAAATTGTTTGCTTGGCTTATTGAAATATTTCACGATTTTCGGGTGTCAGCTGTAATCAAAAAGTATGTTGAAACTTTATAATTGCACGTTTGGAATAAGTCCGCTCATTTGTAATTTGAAACAAATATGTAGCGAGCCCTACTTCGGACTTCCTGCTACTCCACTTAATTTTCGTAACTTTACTATCACTCGAGTTTAATAGAAATATATTCTGTTCTGGTAGATTTGGTTAGTGAACATAACTGACCCTTCTCGTGTAACCCTGGACTTTAAAAGTTTATAGTCTATGCAGAAATATCAACTATATTTCTTTTTTCAAAGGTCGGCGTGTTTTATTATATATTCGATAGCTAAAAATTAAAGCGTGTTTAGGTTTTAGTTGTTGTGTAACAGTACGAATCATACGGTGTATGAAAATAAATATAAGTAATTCGAGAATTTTTGGCGCCAAATGTAATTAAAAAGTATGTTGAAAATGTTCTGTCTTTCGAAATATACGTTACAGATATTTAAACAAAAATCATTATAAATTAAATGATTGATAAATTTTGGGTGCCAGGTTATTTTGAGCTATATGTATAATGAAATATAATTTAATGATCTCGCACTGTTACACAACGCAAAGTCCTTCAAGATACACAAAATAATTTGTGTTGCGTAACAGTACGAATTATACGGTGTATGAGATCGAATAAAAATAATTCGAGAATTTTGGGCGCCAAATGTAATTAAAAAGTATGTTGAAAATATTATGTCTTTTGAGATACACGTTACATATATTTTAACAAAATCATAAATGAAGTAATTTACAAATTTTGGGCGATAGGTTATTTTCAGCAGTATGTATAATGAAATGTAATTTTATGAACTCGTACTGTTGCACAAAGCAAAGTCTTTTGAGATACACAAAATAATTTGCGTTGTGTAACCGTACTGGTCATACGATGTATGAGATTGAGAATAAAAATAATTCGTGAATTTTG
>CAKNXH010056796.1:0-26067 GCA_932178445.1 Andricus quercusramuli
AAAAAAAAAAACATCAAATCTTTGAAATCCTACTAATTTCTAACTAAAAAAGTGACTAATAACTACAAACCAATCCAAGAGAATTATAATGAAGTAAAAAATTCTTTAAGATCGAATGAATCTATTTATTTTAGTAAAAATTGAGTGAATTTTGAAGAATTTATGGGAAATGAGAAGAATTCGATGAAATTCATAAAAACTCCAGCTAAACTTAAACATCAATTGAATGCATTGAAAACAGTTCGAAAATATGAAAAAATGTATTGAGTTACATTTGAGATGAGTTTTAAAAAAATAGAGAGAATTTAAAAGAATTTAATGAAATGCCTGAGAATTCAAGGTGAGTTATAGAGACTTCAAGATGAATTATACAAAAACTTTTTAAAAATCCATTGAATTTAGTCAAATTGAGCACATTTAGAAGAATTCAAAAGAATTAAAAAGAATTCAGAGTAATTAGTAAGAATTCTAAATGCATTGCAAAAAATATTTGAAAATCTCTTCAAATCTTCAAAAATCCTACAAAATATTACAAAATCTCTCACTTCTTGTGAATAAATTCTTCGAAATATATTAAAATATGTATTATTATATCCTGTGTACTTCCATGAAATTTGATGATATTTATAGAAATCCTGAAGGATTAATTAAAATAACGGGTTAAACGCATCTCAGGGTACCATCGTACCTGACTTGGCCTAGCGAACATTTTCTATTGTGCGGTGCTCCGCCTCGAGGGAGCTCGAACTCGAAGCTGGACGAAGCGCTGTGGTGCTCAACCGTAGGCTTCTGTGTATGTACGCGCGAGGGTACCTTCAAAATTTAAATGGCTCTGTTCCCACCTCTATTTCCACAGGAGGTTACTGACTGTGTACGTTGCGGTGGTAATGCAAAGTACGTAACGTTATGGTTGGCTAATTGTAATTGCAAAGTAACGTACGTTAGATAAATAAATGAATAATTAAATAAATAATTATATGATGAATAATTGAATAATTAAATAATTAAATGATTGAATAATTAAATATAATAGGCGGGGTATTGCATTTAACAACGAATGGTCGGGGTCGAGATGTCATTTATCGCTGTGGGGCTATAAGGATTGCCAGAAAAAAAGTGCTAGAAAGGGAACATTTTTCAACGTCACGAATATCAAATTTGTAAGAATTTTACTAGTAGTAATTTGTTGGTTGCTCCAGTATCCATTGAGTGTGATTGCTCGGGAGACGGAGCTTTCTCTAAACATGGTGCGCGAAATAATTTCAGAACTTCGAATATTGCTTAGGGCTTGGTTGTTTGAAAGTAAATGTAAAATCGGGGGACCTAAAAAAGTAGTCGAAATCGACAAAAGTGTCTTCGGTAAACGTAAATTTAACAGCGGGAGAAAAATGAAAACTAGGTGAGTGGTGGGAGGTGTCGATAGGGAATCGAAAAAATGTTTTTGTACAGTAGTGAGCAATTGAGACGCTAACACGTTGCATGACATAATAAAAGAAAATGTTTTACCTGGCATGCTTGTTTTAACGGACTGTTGGAAGGGTATTGTGAAATAGATCGTATACATTATATACATTCAACGGTAAACCATTCAAAAAATTTTATAAATCCGTCAGATCGCAATATCCACACGCAAGGGATAGAATCTCAATGGTCCAAAGTAAAGCGTGATATGCGAAGGCGGATTGGTAGAATGGCAGTTTATAGAACTGACGATTATTTAATAGAGTATATTTGGAGGAGCATGCATGGTTCAGTTGAAGAACTTTTTATAGATTTTACTAAAGTACTTTTCAATTTTTACCCACATTGAATATTGCATGTAAGGTGAATTTTGCATGATGAATGACTTAATTAATAAAAAATAAATTAAAAAATAAAATGCCTACTGGGGATCACCACGTAAAAAAAACGCGCCTCAGTCTCGACCTCCATGGTGGTGTTACAAAAACATTACGCTCGTTGCAAAAAGGAAAGCCGTCAGTCTGCAGGAGTCACGAACGATACTTTTTAGAACAAAATCATAAATGGCGTGATTTCATTGTCTCCATGGAAAAATGCAAAATCACGTTTTGAGTCGGCGAGGGTACGTATGAGCTCTGCTGCATTTTTGTTCTAACGAGCGTGAATTAGACAACAAAGTATAATGTGCGAGGCGATAGGAACACGCTACTCTTGGTTAGAAACATCGATTCACTAATCCGCCATGAATTCGCTTTCTATCTTTGTCTAACATGATCTCTCTCTAGCCAACTCTAGCATTGCGAAAATACTCCTGCATGCACAAAGCTCTTTTTTGAACTCTACGTCGAGTTCTTAAATTCTCGAGAATTTATGTTCAGGTTACATAACCGAGAATATGACAGAATTTAGGAGAATTTAAAAAAATTTAAGAGAATTTATGATTTTTAACAATATTTTTATTGTTCACGTTATTTAAATAGTTAAATATAAGTTATTTACTAGCTTAGGCATATTTATAGGAATATAATATATCCAAAACTTGATCTTTTACTTATGATGGACATGGACGAATTGACCAAAATCATAGCACAATGCACGTACGAGCACGATGCACCGCAGTGTCGGCACCTAACCTCACATAAATGTGTTCGATTGGCACGGAACGAAGTACGAACTCAATGAAAACTTGACTGGATGCTTAGTTAGTTTATATTTAAAATATGTTTTTAAGCTTTTTAACATTAAAAGTCGTTCTAGGTCAACGAATAAATTACATTTTTTGATTCAATAGAATAAGTTCTTAAATTCTCATAAATTTTCAAAGAATTTATTTCTCGGTAATATTCTCGTTCACGGTACCGTTCTCGAAGTAATATAACCGACTCACAACCAGAGATGGGTACGTATAATACATCACGTGTATTACATGGTTTTCGACATGTATATTACTACGTATATTACGTCCTTAGTTTTCTACAAATGTATTTTACATTTGCTCACGTGACTATATAGGCGGGATTTTTGAATTAGTTATTCTAAAAATACCCAATTGACTTACAGAAACAACTAATATTGAGCAATTAATTAATTATCCGTAATTATTCATCACTTTCCTGAACAAATTAGGTTAAAAAAATAATATACATATTTATTACACATGTTTATCGTACTTTATCATCCGAAACGTTTTCGTGCATTTGAAACACAAGCATAAGTACGATAAGTACGAAAACATCGTATCCTAACCTATAAGTAATCGTTCACGCGCTTGTCAACTACTGTTTTCTCATTATAAGGAAAAAAATGAAACGAAGCGGTAGGCCAAAACATAATTCGTGGGCTGATTTGTCATTTCTTATGAAAAAAGAAGACTCTTTATAAGAGGTTATGTCAATTATTCATATCTGTCAAATGCAGTCCCGGACGCGTAAATTACGTCCGACATCTTTGATATGTATTATACCGTAGAGGGAAGATAGGTATAGAGGCGACAATGCCCACCAAGCTTAGAAGATGGGCGCGGGGAATGAGACGTCGGGAGTAGGCTTAGTTAGGGAACCAGCGATGCGAGGGCGCTAGTATCGCGAACCAGCTACGCAACCGTTCCCTCTACCCCTCTCCACCTCTACAAACGTAGAGGGAAGATAGGCTTAGCATGGGCTTAGCGTGACAAGTGAAAGAAATTGTGACTTGCCAGTTTTTCACCGTAACCAAGAACTGCTGCTAATAATTTCATCGATTTTGAATATTTGCCACACATGCATTTCATTCTAAATGAATTTTCAAATGTATATCATTAGGGTGGTCCAAAAATTCGACTTTCGATTTTTGGTGATAAAACCCTCCCCCCCCCCCATTTTGTTGGTTTTCCGGAAAAATAAATTCCGCAATTTTTTTTTTCAACGTTAACCCGTGCCCCCGGGCTTTTGAAATTAACATGGGGTTTTAAATGGGAAAAGCTCGATTTTCAAAGAAATGGAAAAAAGAAGTACTGATTATACATTTTTTCTCAATTAAAGTATTGTCACCTCTTGAGGAGTATTCAAGGAATAATTTCCACCCAATAGCTTTTAATTTTAATACACCTGAACCCCTTTAATTGTGCCCGGAAAATGCCCCAAAAAATGCAAAATAGCAGTTTTCTATCAAATTCATGCTAAAGACGGTATTTTAAAAAAAATTTCAACATTAATTATTTTTAGTCGATAAGTGACGAGTTTTAAAGTATATTTTAAATAATTTTAAATTTTTTAAACAATTAGTATTTGTTTAAACAATTTTTTCTCCCTAAAATCGTAAGAAGTTATTATTTTCTGAAAATAATGGGACAATTAAATAATGTTGAAAGCAATACATTTTTGAAGGATGTTTGGTAATTATTTAAACAATTTTCTGAAAGAATTTCTGTAAAAATCTCTGTAAGAATTTCAGAACTTTGCAGGTATGAAAATGGAATGTGCGTTATTTTCAATACTTTTCACGTGTAAATTATATGGAAACAATCAAGATATGATCAAATTATGTCAAAAACATAATCTTAGTTAGATTAGTAATGGTGTTAAAGCGATGTTGTTTGTCTGAGTAATATAAGTTTATAAAAATAATATATGTTGATGGTAAAAAATTGACATACTTCAGACCAAAAGTAGATTTAGATGTTAAAAATCCTTCATTTCTGCCAACGTTTCGAAAACATTAGTCGCTTTCCTCTTCAGGACGTAGATTAAATTTCAAAGTTCGTCAATTCATCTTAGTATTATTATAAAATCCTCTTCCTCATCTTATCACTTGTGGAGCTTCATTTTTTCCATGAATTTTTGTTTAATTCTGTTAGAAACTTTAATTTGTTTAAGACTCTTCAAATAAATTATTAAAATTTTAAAAAGTATAAATTTATAAGTTTTTTAAACAAATTTAATTTTTTAAAAGAATTAAACAAAAATTCATGGAAAAAATCAAGCTTCACAAGTGATAAGATGAGGAAGAGGATTTTATAATAACACTAAGATGAATTGACGAACCTTGAAATTTAATCTACGTCCTGAAGAGGAAAACGACTCATTTTTTCGAAACGTTGGCAGAAATAAAGGATTTTTAACATCTAAATCGACTTTTGGTCTGAAGTATGTCAATTTTTTACCATCTACATATATTATTTTTGGAAACAATCAAATATTTATAAAGCAGATCGTTATATCTTGTAGTCTTAAGAAATAAGAATATTCTCTCCTTTTTCAGTTCTGAACTTTTTTTAAACAAAAGATTTGGACAAAGCAAGCATTTTTTACATAACAATTGAAACTTTTGTTACCCTATTGTTAAAAGTATAGGAAATATGATTTTTTTTTGTAAAAATATCTATTCTTCTACTCAGGAGCCGTGTATAAATTACAAAAAGAAATTAATTACATTCACAAATATTATTAATCGGAAAATTCCCGTAATAGGGCATTATATGTCTACTTTTTCCCCTTACATTAACAATGTTAGAATTGCAAGAGCCCGCACTGTTGGAGAATATTCTTCTTTCCACGTGCAGGTTAATAAATGTCAATTTTGTCGAATAAATACGTCCAAATTATACAAATAATTTTAAAAGTTGAAAACCCTCAAGTATATCATATTTTACTGGAAAAGTAAGAGAAGAAATGTATTTCTTGTTTATTATTTCGTTATTTAATATTATAGGATTTTGTTATTTTTATACTTTTAATGTTTTTGAATGTTGTGCAAGAATCGCAATTTTAATTTTTGTAAAGTGTTTGAATGAAACAATTTCTGCACTTGAGCTCTCGAATTCAAACTCGCCGAACGCTCAAAAACCCTAAAAGCGTCACCCCGGGCCTCAAGAAATGGGAATTTTCAAATTCACAAAATTAATTTTTTAGATATAGGCTTCTATATTTTGACAAGGCATATTTAGAATTGAAGGGTAGAAATGCAAAAGGAGGCAAGCGCCATTTTTGCCTTTTTTCAGGAGAGACTAAAAACATGTAAATTCAGCGGGGCCATTTAAGAAAAAAATAATGAAGTGCTTTCGAGATACTTTCATGCTCTATCGAACCAAAAAAATTTTGGTCACAAAAAGCTATCCGGTTTCGAGAAATTGAATGAAAAAGGTCACGTTTCGAGGTTAGATTTTGGGTCCGTATCGACTTTTAAAATCTTTCAACATTAATGGTGGAGTCCATTTGCAGTTTGAGAAAAAACTAAAAGTTTGAATTCTAGCTATTGAATGGACGAATTGATTTCCAAAAAGTTTGATTGAAAAAAAGCATGCAGTTTCGCGAAATTTTAAAATCCAATTATGACTTCGAAATGGTGTAAAACTGACATTTCAACTTCAAGATAATGACGATAGCAGTAATAATTTGGCATATTTCCAAAAATGAGGAATGAGGCTATTCAGTGCGGAACGGAAGGGACCCAATAGTAATTAAAAATAATTAGCCAATGTCGAGAAAAATGAAATTTGATTTTTTACTTTGTGGTTAGAAAAGCTTCTCGGACTGTGAACACAAGAACACAAATTTTGAAAAATGATGCCCAAAAAAAATCCTTTGGCAGGCATGTGTAATAGAATTTATCTGATTTTTTGAGCTAATAAACCCGATTTCGAAAATTTGGCTCTTGACTCCTTTTGCATTTCTACCCTTCAACTCTTATGTCCTAAAATTAGTTTTAAGAATAAAAGTTAAAGACTGAAGCGAAATTTTTTTTTCATAATATTCAATAAGTGATTACAACATAAATCATCACAACTCGTACAAATTTTATTGAAACTGTTTGAAATTGAGTGCATATACAAAGTATACTCAGCGAATGCCTGCAAAACAATAAAAAGTTGAAAATGACCTTTTGTTTAATAATATCCAATTGAAAATTAAGGCCGGTTAGTGGATTCGAGACCTCAACTGTACCTACGATAATGATAAAATGTTTTTTTATTTATAAGTTTAAAAAAAAAGTTTTACCTACATTATTCTGATTTTTTCCAAGAGTGCAGAAAGATAAGTATGAGAGTAGCGAATGTATAAGTACAAAATCAAATAATGTCAAAAATTCCCATACATTTGATTATAATTCTAAGAAAATAATTATTGTGTGCGAAGGATATTACTTGTACATTTTTATTTGTGTATTTATTAATAAGTTCATGTGTTGGTTATGATTATAATTTAAAAGCAAATAATATGCAATAAATGCTCACATATTGTAATAATAATGACTATTGTAATTAATCATTCTAAAAAAAGAATTATTCGTCTGGGCGAATCAAACAATTTCTAATGGGTTCGTTTTAAACAAAAAGTTATTTTTTTTCAATTTTAACTTGAAATATCAAAATACAAAGTTTCAAATGAAAAACGTATCGGTGGATATTTCCATTCACTAAAATATTGGAAGAAAGTTAATAGCCAGAATATAGTTCGGAAAGACCAGTCCAGGTATAAGGGTTCTAAATTTTTTGCAGTTCGACTCATGTACACGGCACACTCTCTTAACCTACCCCACTCACACACGTAAAGCGTAAAAGCACTGGTTCGTGGCACTAGCGCCGCCGCGTTGCTGGTTCCCTAACTAAGCCTTCCCTTGCCGTCTCGCTCCCCTTAGCGTGCTTCAAGCTGCCCATTGCATTGTCGCCTCTATACCTATCTTCCCTCTACGATTATACATAGTTTTCTACAATTTTCGACGTATATTACGTCGTTTATGTATTATATGTAGAAAACCTCGAGTGACATGTCACAACCCATCTCTGCTCACAACTCTAACTCTACGTCACGCCGTGGCAGGGATGGGTACGTATAATACATAACGTATATTACATGGTTTTCGACATGTATATTACTACGTATATTACGTCCTTAGTTTTCTACAAATGTATTTTACATTTGCTCACGTGACTATATGAGCGGGATTTTTGAATTCGTTATTCAAAAAATACCCAATTGACTCACAAAAACAACTAATGTTGAGCAATTAATTAATTATTCGAAATTATTCATCATTTTCCTCAACAAAATAGTTTAAAAATAATATACATATTTATTATAAATATTTATCGTACTGTATCATCCGAAACGTTTTCGTGCATGTGGAACACAAGCATAAGTATGAAAACATGGTATAATAACCTATAATTAATCGTTGCCTGTGGGCCTTTAGTCGCTTTTTCCCACGGTAAACCCCCCTGAACAGTTTTTTTTCTACTTGTTCTTAACATTTTTCTCTCAAAATTCAAATTAAATAGATTGAACAGCTTTATAAGAGGTTATGTCAATTATTCAAATCTGTCAAATGCAGTCCCGCCCGCGTAAATTACGTCCGACATCTTTGATATGTATTATACATAGTTTTCTACAACTTTCTACGTATATTACGTCGTTTATGTATTATACGTAGAAAACCTCGAGTGACATGTCACAACCCATCTCTGCGCCGTGGTAACTGAACCCTATTTTGTAACTCATCCAACGCACCGCCAGGCGCCGCTCAAAAAGCGTACTTTTGCGTTTGTCTATAGATGCATGAAAACACGCCATTTTTATGATTGCGTTCTGAAAAATATATTAAGAGCTTTAAAATCCTTTAAAACTATTGCAATCCTCGGAAATATTATAAAATCTTGTGAAATTGTTCCATATACAGGGTGTCACGGCGCTCCTGATTGGTCCAGCTTAAATGTTTTATAACTAAAAAACTAAAACTTCAACTGATTTTTGGAAAAGGAATTTTCTATTACGTTTTGAAAGTTCCAAGTTCTACTGTTCGAAAGCCACTTTCAATTATAATTACCATTTTTTATTATGTATTTTACGTATTATTTTTATTTCTCGCCTGTTGATATACAGCTCTAATAGCGTGGAACGTTGCCGGAACGTGTAAAATGTCCGCCCCTTAGGAACGTTCTACTAGGACCTGAGGGGAACCTTCCATTACTGTTATTTTTAACAACAATTATCTCATAAACTGTAAGAGATAGGTAAGAATGGATGTCATTTTTTAGTTTTGAGTACCGCATATACTACACTATAATCTGATATCCGTATCATAAACTGACATCGTCTTTGACCTATCACTTACGGTTCACGCGTTATTTATGCAAAATAATAACAATAACGTTAACTTATGTTTGGAACGTTCCGAAGCGGCGGACATTTTAGAGCTCGAGCACAATGGAGACCTGAAACCGAAACTTGAACCCGAATATAACTCTGTCCTTTTTTACCGTAGCTGAGGTAAAAAGGGACAGAGATATCTTCGGGTTCAGGTTTCAAATTCGGGTCTCCATTGTGCTCGGGCCCTTGCGCGTCCCGGGAACGTTCCGTACGGAGCTACATATAGGCCTTCAGCTTAGGGCCCGAGCACAATGAAGATCTGAAACCGAAACTTGAACCAGAAGATAACTCTGTCCTTTTTTACCGTAGCTACGGTAAAAAAGGACAGAGATATCTTCGGGTTCAGCAGTGGGACTCCGATAACTTTCGACTTTTGTCGATCCGAATCGATTTTCGAAAACGAATTCCCTAGGCTTTCTATCGACTATAGACGATAGTCGAACCGATGAAAGATGGAAATCGACAGTTCAACATAGGCATCGTCGTCTTCAAAATATATTTAATAATAAGATTAATTTGACTATTTTTCAAATTATTTTACTTCATAGTCCCATGGTGTTGAATTATTGGACTCACACACTTACATAGGAACACTCTATCATGATGATGCATTTTTAAGATCCTTAAATCCTACCCCTTTAGTTGTCTAGCCAAGGTTGTATAATATATAATCTATCTCAAAATTTACAAAAAAATTGCATAGATTAAAAAACTAAGCAACTTTCATTCATAAGACAAACTATTCTTAAACCGAAAATATCAGAGAAGTTTAAAAAATTTAAAGAACCTAGAAATTTTAATTTCCAAAACTCACAGGACTTTGTACAATTAATCTAACAGGAAATTTGTTGAACAGTTTTAGAGTTTAAAAAATGTGCAACTTTCATTTTTCTATAACAAAAAATATCATAATAAAAGTATTATTAATTAAATATTATTTTAACAAATATGTTCACTCTTTATAACATTGAATCAAATACTCACAAGATATGGAAAATATAATCATTTTGCGAATCATCAGAGCGAACAAAATTTTTAACGAAATAAACATTGTTTAAGCAACTAAAAAGTAGTTTACGAAATAACTTAAACTTTTATTATACATCAATTAATAATTACTTACCTATGGAAAATAATAATATACATACCTTTTAGTCGTAATAGATCCGACGAACGTACTTTCCTTTTGCGTTGTAATTTTATGGAGCTTTCGCGATTTTTGTTTCGAAAATTCGAAAACTTGATACTCCGGTACATTTCGTTAAGCCTTCGAGTTCGACTGTGCTCATAGGCGTAAACATAGGTGGAAATATCGCACTATTTAGTTATTTCCTAGTAAATCTTGAAAGTACCATAATACTTTAAGATTAACCCTAATAATTTTTTTTAAATTTGTGTCACCCATTCTCGAACGAAAATATAACCGCTTTAAGTGATATATTTTCTTTCATAAACTTCTGCAATATAATCCAATATTGCTTTATTGAAGTAATTTATAGCGTCGTCCTGAGAACTATAAGTATGGATTTTTTAAATTATTTTTCAAATGGGAAAGATTTAACTATTATATAATTCCAAGTCGACAACTAAAAAATTATCCAATAAACTCGAACAAAACGCAGTAACTTTTTCTCTAACATTGGTTCCCGGAGTACCATTTTGATCGTATTCTTTCGATGATACGATTTCACAAACGACAATCGGTTCGAGTGTCAAATATTATTGCAGTATTTTGATTGTACTTAGTTAATCCAATTACTTACGTAAACATAACTGCAGATCATTAAAACTTCAGTAGTTCTTCTCTGTTTTAATGCGCCGTGTTAATGATATTTCCACTATTTTTCAACAAAACACTATATAAATAAATACAAGCTCAATAAACACTATATATAAAATATACGATTCCATCAAAAGACTTCAGATTGCATTAATTTTCTTAAATTCTTGATCTCCTTGATATATTACAATAAAATCTTATACAATTCACCCGCCTAACATTAAATTCTAATTTATGCTTTCAGAATGCAGTATTTTCGATTCGAGAAATATCGAACGATTTTTCACCGGAGTACCATTCTAGGGACTTTCGACTTTTGTCGAACCGAAATTTAGTAACTTGTAGAAATCGAACGATATCGGAGTCCCACTGCAGGTTTCGAGTTTGGGGCTCCATTGTGCTTGGGCCCTTAACTCACCTACCCGTTTGAAGAAAAGACCATCAGGCGGCGCCACGTGCGTCCCACCAGAGATACTTGTGGATACTTGGGAGCTCTAGAATTACTGTATAATTACTGCTCGATCTGACACATAAGATAGAAAGAGATAGTTGCAGTCGATCGTTTCAACATGATCCAATACCTCTGTCTAATTTAATACGATAGAAAGAGAGATTCGATCAACTATATTAGAGGGCATCGGAATCTCACCCCTGCAGTGGGACTCCGATACCGTGTCGAAGGTCGAAAATCGAACGGATCTCTTTTTGTAACGTGTGGAGGTAGAAAGAGAGATTCGTGCGATTTTTGACTTCGAAACAGCATCAGAGTCCCACTGCTGTACTGCCAATCGGACCTATATATGTAGAAATGTACGAACTGCACTGAAACGCATGTTTCTTCACATATAAACATGTTGTTCATGCGCGAATGATAAAAGTCAAATTCTCTGCTATAACCCAGTAAACACGGGATAACTTGAAGATATCGTTATTTTTATCGTTAGCAGGAGCTCTTACAGAAATTACCAAAAGATATCTTCACGACATCGTCAAGAAGTTTTTCAATGATATCTGAAACTGGTTTCTTAAAGACGTCTTTTGATGTCTTTAAGAAAATTTGTAGAAAAGCGCGGGATGTATTTTCAGAGATAACTTAAAGACATCTTTCAAGATATCGTTAACGATACATTTTTTAAAGAAAAAAAGCACGTGGTGTGCGATATGGAGAATTGATAAATAATTATAATTATATCGTCATGTATTCCTCGTTATGTATTCCCAACCTGTACATTCAGTGTTTAAAAAGTCTGTGAAAAGAAAAGTGAATCAGGAAGTAAACGTACCTATACATTTTCTAAATATTAAACGTGATTTATCCAGCAAGTCGTGTTCCTAACCTCTAATACCTCTTTCTAGCTCTCTCATGTTCTCATAAAATGAAATGGAGAGAATGGGAAACAACTCAATTCTTTCTTCATCGCCTAGAGAAGTTAAAATTGTTAAGTGTAAACAATCAAATAATAAAGATAGACCTGCAGTACCTCAAAATGTCAAGCCTGGAATGCAATTAAAAATTCTCGGCAGTCACGTACTTAGTCCTGCAACTTCAGGTTTATCTCGACTATTTATCAGTTATGTATAAATGACTTTAAATTAAAAAACAGGCACTTCTGTGTATACAAAACACAGAAATTGCAAGTTTTTAAATTTAAAGTCATTTATATACAACTGATAAATAGTCGAGATAAACCTAAAGTTGCAGGACTAAGTACTTAACCCCCCAGCTGCATGTAAAATAACGATATCTTCAAGTAATCTTATGAATTCTCGTTATTTTGTCTTATTTCTATCTTAAAGACATCGTTACGATATCCCGAAGAGCTCTTTACGATGGTAATAGCTAAACCTTAAAGACTCTTTAAAGCTTCGTTATGGGATATCTTCAAAGATGTCGTTCATCTTTAAGAAGATGTCGTAAAGAGCTCTTTAAGATGTCTTCGTGTTTACTGGGAAGCAAACAGTAAAGGCCTCTTCATAGCTCTTATTGTCGGCAAGGGTAGGCAGCTTGCCGGCACAAACTCCATAAGAGTGAAGGAGACAAATTACTCTGATCGTTCTCCATCTCTTTTACTCCTGCTGATTTTCCGCGGGCAAGCGCAGCAGACGAAGAAAAAATGGATTGACACGTACAAAAACGCCAAAAATAAATAAAATTGAAGGAAAATTCTCATTATGAATAAAAAGAAGGACATTTCGAATTGTGGGAAGGACTTCGAAGGACAAAACTAAAAAGGACAAATCCTTCTGAAGGAGGATGTATGGTAGCCCTAGAATAATGAGGCAAGATGCATGCCAAAGTATTACACAGAAGTATTCGATTTTAGCTGAGTATCGTAGGTACTTAGTTTTGTTGTTGCGAAAAACTCTAAAGAAGCCGTCCCATGTGGGACGGCTAGATCTGTCCGTCTCTTTCACTCTCATGCGTTTCTGTTTTACGCTGACGTTTTCTGCCCACATGGGACTACACCTTCATTTTTAATAAAAGTAAATTTTCATATAAAAATTGTTCTAAACTAAAGTTTAATAGAGTTAATTATTGTTTGAATGAATTCATATAATCAATAAATAAGATTCTATTCTAAAAAATCTGGAGTATAATTTATATAAGACTACAAAATAATTTTAATTTCTAATGTTGATTACTATTGAGGTATAAATACATCGAATAATAAATGTTATTCAACTTGAAAAATAAATAAATAAAAGTAAAAAATGAATGTTCTCGTAAGTTCTCGCATTTTCGGTAACATAGGTAACTTTATTTGTTACCTTCTTCAAATTTATGTTACCGACAATTGTCTAACCCAGTCGTACCAACGCAGTTGCCTAGCAACCAAACGTCAGCCAATAATAAACACTGTTCCCAATTGATGGCGGGTCTATCGCTCCCAAATTGTATGCACTCCCCTCTCGCTGTTTTTTCTTAAAGAATGTTGAACGCAACAAATAATCAAGTAGATTTCCGGTAACCAGAAAAATCTAACAAAAAACAATAGTTTATTTTCCTGAAATCGTTTGAGAACTTACCGGTAGATTTTCGACGTTCCTGGGGTGGGATTATGATACCCTCTAATCTAGTTAATCGAATCTCTCTTTCTACCGTATGAAATTAGACAGATGTTTGATCGTTTTTAAACGAACAACTGCAATCATCTCTTTCTATCTCTTGTGTCAGAACGAAAGGGGAAATATTCGGTAATCAAGTACTCCCAACTTCACGATTATCGACAGACACCCCTCTCTTTCTGACACATGAGATAGAAATAGATAGTTGCAGTCGATCATTTTAAAACAATCGAAAATCTTCGTCCATTTCATGCGATACAAAAAAGAGATTCGACCAACCAGATTAAAGGGCATTGGAATCCCACTCTGACGTAAATTACCTATCACCTTTCGTCCTTTCGAGCTCTACGCTGGGTCCATGCGTGGTTCATCTATTCATAGGTCCATAGTAAGGAGCACTGCGCATGCCTGATGCACTGGGTTATTGTTAAAAATAGACCATGAGAAAAAGTAGTGCCTGTTAAGGAATACTGCGAAAATTTAATTCCGCATATTTAAATTCCATTATTGTAAATTATTGAATTCTAAAGAATCTGTCGAAATGGCTGCGCGTACTATCTTCAAGTATATTCAACAGTCCAAATCAATCATACCACCATTTCATAGAGGGGCTACATCAGTGTCTGCTTTCGAAGTTCAACATAAAACACCAACTATAAAAAAAGTTATGCCAATACCAAAGGCCCACTACGGTGGGCGACATACTGTCACTATTCTACCTGGTGCGGGTATCGGACCTGAACTTATGGGATATGTAAAAGAGGTATGTAGTAGCACTTGTTCCTACTGAAAAAAGGCAGGAATCATCAGGAAACAGTTATGATTTTTGACCATTTCTATCCACGTTTGTTACATTTCTCGAAAGAAATCGGCAGGAAAAGTTAGAATTCATTAGAAAATGTTCAGAAATCGTCAAAACTTGAATTCGAGGATAATCCTTTGATTAGGATTCCAAGAATAGAATACCATAAAACCTAATCCCTTTTATATTTCCCTGATTATCTATATTATTTATTTACATTTATTTAGGCACATTTTCTTTTTGCTTATATTTAATTATTAATACTTATATAATAAACGTCTGAAGGTGAATCTCAAAATGTCCGTTTTCACATATCTCTTTCTCTTTACGAGATACATTATACTTATCGTAATTTAAAACTTTTTAGGAACATTTTTCGGTATCTGAAATATTTGAAACCGATAGATTCTGAATTTCTAACTTTTCAATCTGTATAGGGACCTGATCTATATTTCCGATTGTGCTGCCGCCACCGAAAATTGCGGCGACCCTGGCAAAAGTAAGGTGAGCAAAGCTCGAAGACCATTGGAAACAATACAATATAAATTAAAATTATAAATGCTGTCATAAGTCATATGCATTTTGAAAACATTGTTAGCGATTTAGAACAAATTTATGTTAGGTAAAAAAATTGTTCAAAATGTGTACGACTTATAGAAGTATCTGATAATTTTACTTTACTTTGCATTGTTTTCAATGGATTTCGACCTTTGCTCACCTCACTTTTGCCACGGTCGCCGCAATTTTTCGGTGAATCAGCGCCATCGAAAGATAGATTAGATCCCTATATGCAATATTGAAAGAAGTTTGTTTTTAATTTTTAATCCTTTTCGGTTGGCTTACTGCGGTTCTAGCCGCTAAACTACCTGCTAAGTTGTGAATTAACATATCTTCAGAAATAGACTCGTCAGGATGTTCAGAAACCGTCAGAACTTCCAACCATCTGTGAAGATTCCTGACTTTTTTTGGTAGGGGTACTCGTCATTATTCAATTTCAAAAAATTCGGGTTTTCGGGATTCACCGACTTATTATTCATTGTTATTATTATTACTATTACTATTTTTTTTAGCTTTATCTCGGGTGTTCCGGGTTTTTTGTCATCAGCCACGAACTCAGTTATGCGTCTGAGGAATTAACCAGTAAAGAAGAAATTCACGTAGTAATCCACGTGGAAGTGCCCGTGGAAAACCACGTAGGACTCTACGTGGATTATGGAATTCCACGTGGGGTTTTGCGTTTCATTCTGGTGGTAAATTCAAACAATTCACTTGGAAATCCATTAGGAATTCCACCTCACCATCAACTCTAGCATTATGGAACGAGACATAGTAATATAGCAGGGATGTCCACGGAAAGAGCAAAAATCTTTCACTCGTGAATCCCCTCTTTCACCGTCTCACTATAGTTCTCAAAAATGTTCACCTCTCTACAAAAGTTTGAGTAAGTCAGTGAAAAAAAAATTGCTAAAGAACGTAGCAAACTTCACTCAATGATAATTTTTAGCGAACAAATTCTCTATTCATGACACCGTCATACATTAATTATAAATAAAGATACAGTTGGCGATGATACAGATACTCTGTCAACGGTGTCAATTTCTCGGCAGTGAACTTTGAATTGTTATATTTTGTCGAAAAATCAGTAGAAACGAGGTGAAGATAATCCGGCGAATTCCTTGACATTTTCTGTAAATTTAGGTGGGATATACTTCCGAAAAGCGCTTACCTCCGATTCATTTGAAACTCCGTATTTTTATGTATTTTGATGCGCTAATTACGAAAATGATAGTGCAAACACGCGCAAATTCCATTTTGAAACCCATAAAAAACTCATGAAAATCATGGCTTTTTGCTTTTATCTTAGTAAATAATAAAAATTTACAGAAATGCTTCAAGATAAAAGTTGTAGATCTTTTAAAAATACATATTTTATGTGCAATGTAATTTTACTCTACGACAAATCGACGCCTCCATTCATTATGAGTCTATGGGCTGACAGCGCTCTGTATGAGACTATCCCCTATGCTTATACACAGCGAATAGTCTCATACACGACGCTGTCAGCAGATAGACTCACATTGAATGGAGGCGTTTAAATATATATATATACACACATAGTTAAAAGTTTGTCATAAGGACAACCGCAGGATTTTGCCGGGAGCGGGTGATATTCTGAAAAATTGCACCCCCTCCCAGCGAAATCGCGGTCAAATTTCAGCTGTAATCACGTCTCACGACCGTGAGATAGGCGGTTACAGTCTGTGATGAATTCAATACGATGATCCGGCAAAAGTCTCGTGCACCCTGAGTATATGGAGGGACCCAAGGACGACCGCCTTCTGCATTTTCCCCGCAAGTGTCTCAGCATTTTGTTGACACACAGGGATGCTTTTCAGGCTATTAACCAGTGAAACTTTGGCACCTCCAAGAGCGCCGATAATTAAGACGATTAGCTTAACAGAATATTCTGGGTATAACCGTCGCAACTCCCTCATAAGATCTTTATACCTCTCTTTATTTTCATTCTCCTTGGCTGTGACGTTTTTGTCAGCTGGTGCCGAAAATTCGATAACGAACATGGTTCCTTTCTCGAAGTCAAGGAGAACTATGTCAGGCCTCGAGTGCGCAACAGAAACAATTGTCAAGAATATGAAGTTCCATTATATACGGCACTTCTCATTTTCGACAATTGACTCTATTTCCCTAGGAGCGTTTAGCGGAGCGGTATTTGGGCCAATTCCGTAAGAGTGACAGAGATGGTAATAAAGCACTCTTAGTGCCGCATTGTGCCTTTGGATGTAGGTCGTTCCCGCATGAGTTGGACAACTAGATAGTATGTGTCCTAGATGCTCGGGGTGTGCATGACACGCTCTGCAGCTATCATCGGGAATATCTTGGCTCAAAATGTGGCGACAGTACGCTAGAGTGGAAATGACACCCTCTTGACATTCCATAATGAAACCCTCCGCGCCCGACTTCAATCCGGATGATTTAAGGAAAGCATACGTTAGCTCATACGACATCGACTGATCCTCCACATTTCTGTGGAAGATGCCGTGCATCCTCTTGTCGAGGAGCTCTTCGCGGAAGTTTTTCTCGTGTGCTTTCTTAATCCGGGCCTTCAGGAGTGAGTATTCAAGATGGATAAGATTTTATGCATTTTTCTCACCCCTGGTATTTAAGTCAAGGCCGAGTGTCTCAGCAGCCTCCTCCGCTGCTTTGTACAGAAACGCCCCTTTGCCCGCTTCTTCATGTTTCCTGACCATTTTAAGAAGATGGTCTTGTCCATTTGAAACCATATGTGCTATACCCCGAATAATCCTGTTGTAAAGACATTTAAGATTCAGTATTCCGCGACCACCTAGGCGGCGTGAGATGTAATGTCGCGGAACAGAAGACTTAAGGTGCATGCTTTTGTTCATGTGCAAAACCTTTCGCGTCCCAATATCAAGGCATCTGAGCTCGTCCTTCGTCTATGGAATCACTCAAAATGAATAGAGTACTACCGGGACGGCAAGCATGTTCGTTGCAGATACTTCGTTCTTAGCCGACAGTTCGGAAGACAAAATCTGCCGGATGAAACGTTTGTATCTGCTTCGGAGAGTATCCTTTATGGATGTCACGTCCTGAATGCGGCTCTGCGGCACGCCCAGGTATGTATAGGTCTCTCCAGCGCTAAGGTTTCATTATAGCGCTTCTGTCGACGAGATCAGGGTCTTCGGGGATGCCATTAAGTTTGGCTTTCTTCAAATTAACCTTGGCGCATTTCTCTAACCCGAACTCAATTCTAATCTCTTGAGTGTACCCTTTGACAATTTTCAGAGATTGATGTAGTCTCTGTTGATTTCTAGCATCGATCTTGAGATCGTCCATGTAAAATACATGAGTGACCTTATGCTTTCGATCTCCAGGTTTGCCACAGAGGTACCCTTCGGAATGGCGAAGTGCGAGAGACAGTGGCAATAATGTGATGCAAAAGAGAAGAGGGCTCATGGTGTTGCCCTGAAACACGCCTCTCTGAAAGGTGACAATGTTAGTGATCACACGATGTTTTCCAGATGAGATAGTAAATCTGGTTTTCCAAAGTGGCATTAATCTCTCTATGCATCTCACGATGGGTGGATGAACCTTTAAGCTTTACAGCAAATTTAATAATTATATGGGAGGTTGAATCGAAAGCTTTCCGGTAATGTATCCAGGCCATCGATAGGAATCGCTGATAGGATGCTGCGTCTTTACAAACACATCTATCGATGAGCAGGTTCTCCCGACATCCTGCTACGCCTTTCTTTGAGCCGCGTTGTTCATACATCTCTCGCCACACAGGTCCAATTGTCCGAACAATCCTATCATTTTGGATAGCTGTGAAGATCTTATACAGTGAGTTCAGACAAGTTATTGGCCTTTAATTCTTAGGGTCAGCTAAGTTGCCCGTCCTCGGCAGAAGCACTGTGCGCCCGTCCACCAACCACTCCGGAATAGGCTCTTGCGACTTGAGATATAAGGTGAAAATTCGGGCCAGATGCTGGTGGGTTGAAGGAAACTTCTTCCACCAGAAGGTCTTGATACCATCAAGACCGCGAGCGGAATAGTTCTTCATGCCTCTTAATGCAGGCCTACCCGACTCTGTGTTAATATAATGACTGAATTCAGAGCCACCTACCGTCATCAACAGAACTACACTTGAATGTGTAGGTGCATATAGTATACATGGATGGTTTAAATGTGTTGAATAAAATTTTAAATCTCAAATTAATGTAAGAATTATTGTTAATTTACCGAAATATTACTCGAAAAATAGAAAAATAGTATTTTCTATCATTTTATTATATTTTCCGAATAATATTTCGTATAATAAAAAAACTTACTGTCAAAATGCTTCATACAAATGAAAAACCGTTGCGAGGTTATTTCTTTTAGAGTAAGTTTTTTCAAATCATCATTTCCAGTCATTTCAATCCATGACATTCCATGTTTTGGAAATTGATGACCTACGGTCTGTTTACCACGTACTTGCCTCGTGGCACACCCTGTCACTACACATTTCTGTCGATCCATCGCTGAATAAATTCAATAAACATATTTTCACGGTTTACAATATTTTGACACTTTTGACACATAACCTCAAATCACACCACGTCAAATTCAAAAAATATCACCGCCAGCTGTTTCACGCAATCCGCTTTCCTATTGGCTCTTTTCATTTGTATACTAATGCCACCTACCGCCATCAACACAGCTAATCTGCACTCTCCTTGCCCCTCCTAAAGTCTCTCCCATGCCATTTCTAACTTGGGAGTCGGGTAGGCCTGCCTTCATGCGCTTTTCACCTCCTCGGTAGTGACAGGTGGGCGTTCCTCAGCTGTTATGAGGGCATTGCACAGCTCCTTGAAGCTATTTATGTTCTTTAAGTCTTCTTAAGGTGGATGTTGGACCTCGTAGACTTCTCCAAAATGCTTCGACCTCCTCTGGTTTGGGCGGATGGTCGACAGTAACTGGAGGGTCTTGGAAGAGTCGAGATGGGTCAGACAAAAACTGTTGATTTTCTCTGACCCACCTCTCCCTCCGCTCTAGAGTTCTCTTCGCGTTAGATAGTACTCGTATTCTGTCAACAATATGCTGCTTCATGGTCAGTAGCTTTGACTTTTTGATTGTGTGATGATGGATCTGCAGTTCGCGCGCTAACTTTCGAACCTTGGCAGTGAAAGTCCTGCCAGATGTTATGTAGTCAATCACACACTGAATGCGGGACACGTACTGTCTTGCTCAGCCTATCTTTGTGCTGCGTTGATGTATTCGTCTTTTGGTCTTGTGATCAACCGTTGATTTTCTTTTACAGTTTGCATCTGCCAAAATTCTCGCTGCACTGTACATGCCACAATTGATGGTCCAGAGGTCGGATTTTTCGGAAAAATCTCCACGAAGCTCATCATCCAGTTCAGTCAGATCTTTGGGCTTGGGAAAAACCTGAATATTGATGTTTCTCCGAGTCCTGAAGCATCGTTCTTCGTCTATTGGATGCCTGTTCGCGGTTGGTCTCAGTGTCGCCACTCTTTCTCTGTTGCCGGCTTGTTCTGGCTGCGGTAGAGTAGACGGTCCGCTTACATAGCCCCTTGTTCGGAGTTGTTCAGCATGGTTCCGCAGACGTTGACGCGAAAAGTGCGAGAGCTCTGGGTGTTTCTCGCACCACAGAACCTGAAGTCGTGCTATGTAACCTTCTCGCTCGGTGGTCATACTGCTCTCGTAGCACTCTAGCAGGTCGTCATTGAGTCGATCCGTCCATTTAAAAGTATTGAGATTACGCCGGTCCATCGCATTGACTCCGTCTTAATTGGCTCCCCCAACTCAAGGGTAGTCGGCATTGTAGTCCGACCCATCGTCGGGAGCCCTGCACGTTCGATTGTTTTGAACCGCACTTACTATAACTATGTTCGGTGTTGTCATTGTTGTTCCCACGAGCAGCTAGGGAAAGGGTTCGTCCATCCTTGTAGAGCCCCGCGTGCAAGGATAAGGCTGATACTCTTGAGAGCTCGCCCGGTATCTCAGGTCACCGTTAGAGACACCTCACCCAGGTGTCATTCAGCTTTCAGCACGGTTGTAACGCCTTCGCTTAGGGGTTATTCCTTCGGGTCCATCTCTGAACAATTGTCGGCGACTGCTTATTCATTATTGTAACCATATTCAGCAGAAACCCTTGGTACAGGTACCCTCTATCCGCAACCCGAGGACGCGTTCGGTAGCTTTGTCGTAGGCCCTTTGGTTTGATTCCCAAGGAACCAAAACCAAAACCGAATGAATATATATATATACATATACATATATAGTTGTACATATATACATATATAATAGTTTTTGAGAAAATGGGCTTAAATGATACGAAAAATTCCTGGAAGGCTGAATACGCGCTCGTAGAATGGTTAGGACAAGTGAAACTTTCGCGAGCGGACATAGGTGGAAGGGAGACAGACAATATCTCAGAAGTACTCTACATTGTGTAGCGTGTGTGACCTTATTTATTTCTATGACCAGTCACAGTGTGCCTTTCCGCCCCCCACGAGAAATTGGAAAGGGGTAAGGATATGACCTGCATTATTTCTGGAACAGTCATAGGGGTGCCTCTCCCCACGAGAAGTTGGAAAGAGATAATAATGTGACCGAAATTATTTCTGTGGCCATTTACAGGGTTGCTTTCCCGCCCCCACGAGAAGCTGGAAAGGGGAAGGTATATTACCTGCATTATTTCTGTGAACAGTCACAGGGGTGCCTTCCCCAACGAGAAGTTGGAAAGGGGTGATAATGTGACCGAAATTATTTCTGTGACCATTTACGGCGTTGCTCCCCCCCCCCCCACACGAGAAGTTGGAAAGGGGAAGGTATATGACCTAAACTATTTCTTTGACCAGTCACAGGGGTGTCTGCTTCCACGAGAAGTTGGAAAGGGGTAATAATGTGATCTGCATTATTTCTGCGACTAACCACAGGGATGACTTCCCGGCCTCCCCACGAGACGTTGGGAAAGGGATAGGTATGTGACCTAGATTATTTCTGCGACCAGTCAGAAGTTAGAAAGGGGTAATGTGTCCGAAATTATATCTGTGGCCATTTACAGGTGTGCTTTTCCGCCCCCCTCAAGACGTCACAAGTAGACCGTAAGCCTGTGACATAAATGGTGTAATGATAGGAGCAAAGACAATTTTTACCTGACAGGTTCGACTTGCGATGATGAACGTAAAAATGCGTGCCTTAAAGGTCTGAGTGGAAGAGGTGAGCGGTGGCGATCTGGAAAATGTGCCAATTTTTATGGTTCATTGCTGTGACTCGAGCAAGCTTGAAAATTTGTGAACATGTAGAAGATGACAGGTAAATAGCACCTGCGAATTTTCAGGCACTTATCTGGATGTAAAAGTGCTTTCAGGCACCTTCAAAATTGCCGGAAGTTCAGGTGAAATTTCTTGATATTGATTTTACAGGAATTATATCATTTTTTGATTAAATTGATACATTTAGAGGAAACATCGATTAAAGAAATACCAGAATAATCAAAAGCTAATTTTCTGTACAGCAAGTCATTTTTTCGAAAATTGTCAAGAGAAAACAAGTACTCCCCTGCAGGTGTTTTTTTTTTTTGTTGAAGGAATAAAAACGGAAAATGCTCATGCACCAACCACATTCGAACTTTGGGGATCACGAGCCCAGTATATGCATCTCACGCATATATATTTAAAATATATACACGTGAGACGCACACATGGGCGCGTAGTCCAGAAGGAACGAAGGTGAGTGTGGGACTTACCAAACGGCACCTACCCACTAAAACTTAACTCCTATTCTCGCCAACCCAGGACTCCGGAACCGCTTTCGCATTACTTCAGAGTCCCAGGTTTTTGGCATGGGGCTCCGAAGCAATGCGATAGACATTGCTTCGGAGACCCAGGCCAAAGGCCACTAAGTCGTGCTTCGACTTTCACTTTTGTGTGCCAGCTTGGCATTCTTCTGATCATCATCCAACCAGGATGCACGCATCGTCCTCAGTAGTGTGGTGGTACCACACAACGGGCTCGTCGGCCTTCGGAATCCTGGTTGGGTATTGCTCGTCTAGGTAGCGCGTCCTTGAGGCTTCCTCGACAAGGCTGCCTCTCGGAACGCCCTACACCTCATTGTCCCGGGACGATGATCTGTCCGGGGCTTATCTTCATTTGTGGCGCAGAGGAAGCACTGCAGCGAACTTTCGCACGCCGCAGCCTTATGGCCCTCCTTGCCACATCTCCAACATGACCTCGTGCGGTCCGGGCCATTGCAACCGGCTGCCATATGGCCGAAGCCCAGGCAGCGGTAGCACCGAACCCTTTTCACCTTTTTTTGTACACGACAGGACACCCACCCCACCTTCAGGTGTCCTGTGCGCACCAACTTCGCGGCCAGTTCCTCGGCCAGCTCCACAAAAGGCTTCAGGTTGCCCCTGAAGGGTCTTTTCGTGAGGCTGACCTTCACCTCTCCCACATCCTCGTTACTGAAGTGGCTTCTCACAGCCGCTTCTACTTCTCCGGCATCAGTCGTAGGATCGAGGTCCAAGACCTCGATCTCGGTACGGGGGACGAGCTCGCGCACGGTACCCCCCACCCCAACCGCCTCCTTGACAGCAGCCGAAAATTCGACCCTGCCCTCTGCTCTAGGTCCGAGCTCCACAAGGACCTCCCCATTCCTGGTTTGCCTGACACCCCTGATTTTTACACCAAGGGTGTCCGGCTTCACCTTCAACTTGAGGTCCTTGAGGACCTCGGCGTAACTTAGACCCTCGGCCGGTTTGATAAGAACCGCCTCGGGTCGAGCTCTTCTCTTCGTCGTCTTCTTCGTCGCTTTTGGCATCTGTGCTGATGCTGCAGCACTCTCTCCTCCCTTTTTGGGCGTAGACGTCGCTTTCGCAGCAGCGTTGCGGGTCTTTGCCTTCTTCATCGCCGGCCTAGGTTCGCTCGGCTCGACGGGACTCAGTGTGAGCTCCCGCTCACGCTTCCCAAGTTTCGGGGCGGGAGTTTCCTCGGCATCTTCGGTCTGAGTTCCCGTCTGGCTTACGTTCCTTCTCTCCAGCATCTCAAGGCGACTCTCCTCCAGGTCAACCTTGAACTGCTCCGTGATGATAATTTCTCTCACCTTCCTCCGATTGTTCATCGATTGAGGAACGTAACAGAAAACGCCTTCATTTATCATTGTCATATAAGCCACCTTCTCGATCAGCACTTGTGCCGCCTCGATACCTTCCCTTATTCTCAAGAACATGTTCGTTTTTGAGTCAGAGAATTTCGTCATCGCTTTCAACACTCCTTTCAGTTCACGAACATACCCACGTATCTCCTTGAAGTTTTTCACAACTTGCTTAACGTCGGCCCTCATCTCGGCCTTCGCATCACTCTCCTCATAGTCCTCCACGACGTCCAACGGACCACCCAACTCCTCACATACACTACGGTTCAAAGTTTGTTCATCTTCCATTTAAATTCCCACGAGTAGCTAGGGAAATAAAAGTCCACCCCCGCAGAGCCCCGCATGCGGGGGTAAGGTCTGTATACTCTAGAAGGCGACCTGGTATCCTAGAGACACCGTTTGTGACACCACTCCCCTGGTGCCATGCAGCCTTCGGCACGGTGGATTAACGCCTTGGCTTGGAGGTTTTTCCTTCGGGACTATCCCTGGACGTTACCTGCGACTGCTTATTGAGTAGTTTAACCGTATTCAGCAGAAACCCTCGGTACAGGGCCGCAACAGGAAGAGGTCATGGTTTTTTCTCGGTGTGTCCTTCACCCAGTCTGTTTGGTCCGTGGGGCCTTTTTTATTTCAGCCCTACCCTCTGTTTCCAGCGAGCATTCCCCTATCCGCCACCCGGGGACGCGCCAGGTATGGGTTACAGACTCCCACTGTGGCCCCTGCAGGTGTACTCTAAAATTACTGGGTAATATTTTATTCAAATGTTTATATTTACCAAGTTATGCGCATTTTTCATTCTTTTTTCCATTTTTTCTTTCACCTGTTGTATCTTCAGCAATTCAAAAGAAGGTATTGGCGTCAGCTACTTTCAGGTAAAATAATAACTTATTTTCCTATGAACAGTAATAAACAGAATCAGGTTCTTAGCTTCTAATTACCGTAGAAGGTTGTAATAAAGCTGAATATTATTCTAAAAAATTAAATGACAAAATCGCTTTACTTTCACATTTACATTATTTATTGTTGTTAAAGTTTATACTTTTTCCGTTGGAATGTATTCGATTTTGTTTATCGTGACGAAAGTAAATTTTCCGGACGCAGCATGGGGTCTCTCAAGCTGTGTAACTGTCTACACCTACGACAATGGCCATCGAAAAATGTGAGACGACCCCATGCTGCATCCGGAAAATTGACTTTCGTCACGGTATACAGACACTAGGTCCAAAAAACGCCAGCTTTCGAGAAAGGAGGGACCAAATGGCACTTTTCATGGACACGAGAGAAGTTCCACCGACTTTTGTGGACTGTTTTGCACCACGCTCAGGGATCATATAAAACTCTCTGTTCCTTTAATATTTTGTATTTTAAGACCTCCCGAACATTAATATCCATGTCTGAATGTCGAGAAAGGGATACTTTTTCGTGGGTGCTGTACCAAAGTTAACGTCTCATTCACACTCGAGGAGTTCCACGGACCCTCGTGGACTGTTTGGCAACACGCTCAGGGATCATATCAAACTCTGTGTTTCTTTGATATTTTGTAGTTTGAAACCACCCGAACATTAATATCCATGTCTGAATGATAAGAAAGGGATACTTTTTCGTGGGTGCTGTGCCAAAGTTAACGTGTCATGCAC
>CAKNXH010056796.1:26467-45303 GCA_932178445.1 Andricus quercusramuli
CATATCTTTTATTATTAAATTACGGCATTTCACGTAGTTCCCTGTCGGCTCTTGCATTTATGAAAGTTTGAGGCCGATATTTTATGTACAAAAAAAGTTCGAACTTTCAAAAAATTTCGAGGTTCAGAAAAAAGATGTGAAAATAGGCTCCCAGTTTTAATTTGTTCGGAAATAATTTTTAGTGTAGTTCCTACCCAAATGAAGTACTTTAACGTAGTTTATTGTATTTTAATACATTTTCCAAAGTTTCAGCTGGATATTTTATTTTGTTTTAAAGTTCTCAGGTTCAAAAAAAAAAATCAGTGAACTGATAAAGTGAGGTCGGCAATGTAGGTATTTCGCTGTGTCACATGCCCTTAAATACACTTTTAGATTTCGGAAGTTGGTGGCTTGTAATAAAGGAGATTTTGCCGCCATGGCAACCTGATTGTGAATTTCCAAATTGTTTACATTATGTATGTCCTTTTTTTGAAAGAATCATTGTAGTTTACTCTCAACACAAATTCTACATTAACTTTCTATTTTTTTCGCCTGGGGTAATGTTTGTTTGATATTGGAGTTAATTTTCTGAAAAGGAACTCTGAAGAATTTTCCTGTACCTGGAATTTAGTCATGCCGCCCGTCAGAATAAGTTGCTATGTATGTGCAATCGCCTTACAGCCACGAGCGATGGTACACATATCTAATGCAGAAAATGAGCACAAACAACGAATCGCAATTTATCGTCGTGCTGAACGTGAAATGGCTCCTCAAGATATTGATGAAAATACGAGGATATGCCTCAACTGCAATCGAAGCATTAATATGGAGATGAATGATTTAGCACTTGATCCTACTTGTCTGAAAATCAATGTCTTAAAACAAAGAAGAAATAGTTCTTGTATATTTTGTAACAGAATGCAAGACGTGATCAGGTTGTCGGTGAAATGTAGGGTTAATGTTTTTGTAAGAAAAAATATTTACGTACCGGAATCAACACGTTCCTTTGGATGTGAGTGGCCTTATACCAAACGCCCTACTGCAAGGTTTAGAATTTTGCAATAGGCCTTATCGTTTGTCTGGTGTCCAGTTGAAATATTTTTGCAAGGCCTACGTGAAATATCGAAAATTGATGAGCCTGATTTTAATAATGATGAAACGTTTTCAGAGGAAGAGTTCAATTCAATTAGTCCCATAACACGCGAGCAATTCAGGGATTTATATACGTATTGCGATGCTGTACGTGATGCTGCACAAGATCGGTGGGTATGTCGCCGTATTACTAAAAAGGATTCGATGATGTTTTTGTGTAAGCTTCGCCAAGGGCTGAGTAATGACTTTTTAAAAGTTATTTTTGGATACGATAGTGGGCAAAATGTGAGTCTCATTATTTCTGTTGTGATAAGATCTTAGATGACACGTTTTGTTCCCACCAACATTGGATTGACGGCAATAACCCGGGAGCAGTATATCCAGAGACATGTGACGGACTTCACAAATGAACTTTATAATCTCACTCCTGAAGTTCCAAAAGTGATTGCCTATATAGATGGAACTCATGTATATATCGATAAACCCAGCAATTTCAGAGCACTCAGGCAAACATACTGCGTTCATAAAGGTCGACACTGAATTAAGCCAGCTCTAGTTGTAGCTCCAGACGGCTATATTTTGGATATTCATGGGCCCTACTTTTCTGACTCTCGAAATAGCGATGCTGCCATGCTTACTAATGAATTCGAAATCGATGTTAATGGGTTTCGAGAATGGTTAAAAAACGATGACATTATCATTGTGGGCCGTGGTTACCGTGATGCCCTACCGCTTCTTGAAAATCTTGGTATTAACCATAAAATGCCACCTCTGTTAGTTCGTGGACAAAAGCAATTTGATACCGAAGAAGCAAATGACTCGAGATTGATCACTAAGACAAGGTGGATCGTAGAGGCACGAAATGGTCACATAAAATCTGTTTTCAAGTTCTTCGGAATCTCATGAACATGAACCATGCCATTAATATCGGCGATTTTTACCGTATTGCTGGGGCGATCCTCAACAGGTATCCTCCTTACATACAGATGGCTGAAGCGACCGTAGACTTAGCCCAAACGATGTTACGAAAATGACGTGAACCCAATGTCGTCCAGGCCAGAGTTGAAATTGACAACCTACATACCAGGAATGCCAGATGGATTCATCTGAATTAACACCAAGCACCTCATTTCCCTAGACTGGATATGAATTATCTGAAGGAACTGACGGTAGGAATCTATCAGCTGAATCTAGCAGGAGCTTAAATCGAAGAGGAGTTCGTCAGGGAGCGAATGGAAGATTTGGAGTTGGACGAACTTTATAATGAATCGGGTCTAATCAGAGTGCGAGTATATTCTCGTTTCTGACGCGCAACGAAATATCAGATCTGGATATCCTATGTTGAAGATATCTTAGTTCAAGCAGTTGACGATCAAGAGCTACAGCTGGATGAAGCACAAAACAATGAACAAATATTGGGGTACTAATGTACTTGTAAAACTGGGGCCAGGACAGTCGGATCATGCGCACATGTAGCAAGCATATTATGGTATTTAGGATACGCGCGCCATCAGCCAGCAGTAAAGTATCCAAGCAGATTTATGATTGGTAATATTACTGATGCGGGTTACAGGGAATAATAGAATAACGTACCAAAACTCGTCTTGTTTGAGCAACCTAATTCCCATTGTTATCTTCACTGACCAGAGCGTTATCCAATATTAACTTAAGTGACTGGCTAACTCCCGATATTGCCTTGATAGGCCAAACCATACCGTAATGTTACTATAACTGGTTGAAACACTTGCCGATATTGCCTTCATTGGCTGGATCGCATTATAATCTTGCCTTAACTGGCTGGAAAATATCAGCATATTGCTATTATTAACCTGATCATTCTTTAATCTGGCCTTAACTGGCTGGATAAAACTCAGGTATTGCTGTCTTAATCGGCAGCATCGTGTACTGATATCGTGTTGATATTGCCTTGAGTACCCCGATTATACACTTACCTTACCTTAACTGGATGGACAGAAAGTTGGCGATGGCCGCTGAGCTCGGCGACACAGTGCTCGAGTGTCGCTACAGCTTCTGTATCATTCTTGAAAAATGAACTTTGATGGAACGCCAATGAAAACCAATCCATTTTTCGTACGTCATACATGGATATTGTCGATCAGGAGGCCCTAAGCTACAAAATATCAAAGGAACAGACAGTTCGGCATGATCCCTGAGCGTGGTGTCAAACAGTCCTCGAGGGTCCGTGGAACTCCTCGAGTGTGCATGAAACGTTAACTTTGGTACGACACCTACGAAAAAGTATCCTTTTCTCGACATTCAGACATGGATATTATCGATCAGGAGGCCCTAAGCTAAAAAATATCACAGGGACAGAGAGTTTGGGATGATCCCTGAGCGTGGTGTCAAACAGTCCTCGAGGGTCCGTGGAACTCCTCGAGTGTGCATGACACGTTCACTTTGGCACAGCACCCACGAAAAGGTGTCCTTTTCTCGACATGCAGACACGGATATTATCGACTAGGAGGCCCCACGCTACAAAATATCAAAGGAACAGACAGTTCGGCATGATCCCTGAGCGTGGTGCCAAACAGTCATCGAGGGTCCGTGGAACTCCTCGAGCGTGCATGACACGTTAACTTTGGCACAGCACCCACGAAAAAGTATCCCTTTCTCGACATTCAGATATGGATATTAATGTTCGGGGGGTCCCAAACTACAAAATATAAAAGGAACAGAGAATTTGGTATGATCTCTGATCGTGGTGCCAAACAGTCCACGAGGGTCGGTGGAGATAAAAGCAACTGCAGTAATTACAGAGGTATCAGCCTACTAAGTACCGTAAGTAAAATACACTCAAAAATACTTATTCGTAGGGTAATGGAAATCACAGAAGAGAAGATATGGGAAGTTTAAAGAGGATTTATGCAAGGAAGATCATGTACAGATCAGATATTTAGCCTAAAACAGATCACAGAAAAAAGCTTAAGAGTAGGAAAGAAAGATTTATGTGCATTTATTGACCTAGAAAAAGCATTTGACAAAGTAAATAGAAGTAAACTTTGGGAAGTCCTTAAAGAGTACGGAGTAAATGGAGGACTCCTACAAACAATAAAGACAATATATACAGGTAGTAAAGCAAGCGTAAGGGTAAATGGGAAACTGAGTGACTGGTTCGATATTATGCAAAGCGTGAAACAAGGATGCGTTATGTCCTCGTGGCTATTTATCATATTCATGGATAAGTGTCTAAGAACTGCCCTCTTCGACGAAGAAAATGTAGATCTCGAAACAATCAAGGTACGTGGGTTAATTTTCGCAGATGACAAGATTGTTGTGGCAGAATCAGTCGAGGACCTGCAAAGAATGTTGAATAAACCTAATACAATCATGAAGAACATGGGCCTCAAAATTAACGTGAATAAAACGAAAATCATGTTGTTTGAGGGGAAAAGTGTGAAAACAACAGGCAACATTGTCCTAAATGATGAGAGATTAGAACAAGTTGACAAGTACGTATATCTAGGTAGTCTATTCACTAACGACGGAAAAATAGATGGGTAGTTAGATAGGCGCATAAATAAGGGTAAGCAGGTTATCGGTTGAGCAGGGTCCATCCTCACAAATAAAAACATAAAAAAAAACTAACATGGCCATACATTATTCTATATTCGTACCGACTGTACTATACGGTAGCGAGACATGGACCTGTCAAGAAAAGGACAAAAGTAAAATTAACGCGATCGGCATGAAACCTCTGCGCATAATATGCGGGAAAACACTGATGGATAAAGTCCGAAACGAGACAATCCTCAAAGAATGTGTTACAGGAGAGACACTATTTGACATATGGGAAAGAAATCAGTTAAGATAGTTCGGAGATCTTGAAAGAATGAAAGACGAACGACTGACCAAGTAAGTGTATAAAGGTAAAGTGAATGGCAGAATGCCCAGAGGTAGACCGCCGAAAGAATGGTTAGAATCTATGAATAAGACATTAATCCGAAGAGACATAAGAAGCCATAGAAACACAAGAGCTTGCATGAAAAAATGCATGGACGTGAAGGAAGCTAGAGTAGTATGCCAGGACAGAAAAGTGTGGCGACAAATAGTTTTTAAACAGAGTGACAATAGAGTGAATGACGCCTGAGACAAAGACCTTGGATACAAACGGGTTCAAGTGGGGAACCATACATAACAATTTTGTGAGGCTCCTCACTTGGGGTGATCGCTAGAGGGATTGATCAGCAACCTGGGTCGGAGCAGTGTTGCGGAATGAACGTGTCATTTAAATAAATAACACGAGAGTTCCAGATCAATCTAAAACATCTATACCTAACCCCTATATACCTATCTGCCTTATACCCATATACCAACCTACTCTATACCTATATACCTGTTAAATATTTTCCAACCGAGTAAGTCACGCCTACTCCGAAAGGGAAATGGCGTAGTGTTATGTTAATTATTTTATAAAGTTCAGCAACTTACCTCAATGTTATTTCCAATAAACATTCGCTATTTACCAGCATCTTTCTCCTACTGTTATCGAAAGCGAAAACAAAATCAAATGTAACGCGCATGCGCGAAGTGTCCCAAACAAGGAACATGCAGGTGTCCCAACCAAGGAATATTGCGTGCGCATAGAAAATGATTTTTTACACATAGTTAATGTTAGTATTTTTGAAAAGCATGAATGGTTATATTAAACTAATAAAATTCCCTACAAGCAGATATTTTTTATTTTTCAAAAATATTTCGATAAGAAAATAAAAATTCACTGGAAAAATACGCTAACATTTTACTTTTGATAGCTGTGAGTGATTTTCGTTCATATCTAGGAGTGAACTAAAGAAAAATAATTTTCTCTTTAGCCATTCATGCCTTATAATAAAAGAAAACTTAAATAATTTGTTCAGATTTTAATGCTTAATCTATAACATTTATCCCCGCTGTCCCAACCAAGGACCGTCCCAACCAAGGGCACTCTCCCCTACAAATTTTGAGAACACCTTCTTTTGAATTGCTAAAGATACAACAGGTGAAAGAAAAAATGGAAACAAGAATGAAAAATGCGCATAACTTGATAAATATAAACATTTGAATAAAATATTCCCGAGTAATGTTGGAGTACACCTACAGGGGAGTATTTTTTCTTTCTTGAAAATTTTCGAAAAAATGACTTGCTGTACAGAAAAACAGCTTTTGATTGTTCTGGTATTTCTTTCATCGATGTTATCTCTAAATGAATCAATTTGATCTGAAAATGATATAAGAATGAAAATATGCATCTATCGAAGCAGACCAACTTTTGTTTGAAACTTTTGCCTGTAAAATCAATATCAAGAAATTTTACCTGAATTTCCGGCAACTTTGAAGGTGCCTGAAAGCACTTTTACATCCAGATAAGTGCCTGCAAATTTTCAGGTGCTATTTATATGTCATTTTCTACATGTACACAAATTTTCAAGCTTGCTCGAGTCACAGCAATGAATCATGAAAATTGGCACCTTTGCCAGGTCGCCACCGCTCACCTCTTCTACTCGGACCTTTAAGGCACGCATTTTTACGTTCGGCATCGTAAGTCCAACCTGTCAAGGTGAAAATTGTCCTTGCTCCTATCTTTACATCATTTATGTCATGGCTTTACGGTATAAAGCAGCGATTACCAAAGTACTGCCGACGGTCACGTCCCCGACCGCGGTGTGAGAAAACCACCCTGGGCCGAGCAGCCGCCGTAGGGGGATGCCACCCTGGGCCCGGCAACTCGGCAGCCCGTTCCCCCCCCCCCGCTGTCCGCAGACGGCTACTTTCGTGTACGTACTATGATGACCCTTTCATTGTCATAAGATTGAGGCCTGTTCTAGTAACTTGAATTTTAAAGACATGGCTCAATTAAATTTTAATTAGCTGAAACAATTTCCTGATATAATTTCAAGAAAATAAAAAAAAAGTTCATGAAAATCTGTTAATATTTCCAGGAAAAAAGTGAATCTTTAAGTGCATGCAAAATTACAAGAACTCTCGACATTTCTAGCCTCTGAGCGGGCTGGTTGTGTTTCCCGGTCGCTCCCTGTCGTCCCTTTCTGAGAACTTACGTAGCTTATTCGTATTTTGTGTTTATGAGTATAAAGTGAGAGTTAATCCGTAGTTATCACAACCAACGAAGAGTTACAATCCCTCTCAATATCAGTTCAAGAAAGTGTAAAAACCACAGGTGCAAATGTTCAGCGAATGACTGAAGATATTAAAGTGCTAAAGAGCTCAGATAAAAAAAATCTTAGAAGAACTCAAAATATATAAAACCAGACGTCATCTCTTGGAAGAGAAAAACAAAGCATTCAAAGAAAAAGTCAATATTCTTGAAAAAAAGCTAGAATTTTTAGACAAAAGAAAGGTCTAGGAATATTTTTCTCTACAATGTAAAGGAAGATTCGACTAACAATAAGAATCTTTTTGAGGCGGTTAACAAGATTTTCAAGAAAGCTAAAATTGATATACCTATCGATTGCTTCGAAAAGGTGATTAGACCCGGGAAAAAAGATGGACCAAGACCTGTTCTAGTTACATTTACGAACTCGAGATTTAAATATGAGATATTCAAGAATGCTAAAAATCTGCGCTCACTGAAGGTAACTTTCGCAAACGATTTTACTCTCGAACAAAGAGAAACACGCAAGAAACTTCGAGATTACCAACAAAAGCTGGAGAGTCTTGAAAAGTCCTTAACGATTATAGGAATCCGATTATTCATCGATAATCAGTATTTCGATGTTTCTTCAATGGCTAAGATAGTGGTAGAGAAGAGTGAGGATGTTTATCAGTCCGATGGTGGAATCTCAACTTCTTCTGTAAGCTCTACTGCTAGCAGGAAAAGGGCAAGAGGACGCCCTCCAAAATCACAATCTCCCAGTACTGATTTAAATAAAAAAATCAAACATAGTCAAAAAGGAAATTCAATCAAACCTTTTTTAAAGGTAGCGCCGGGAGGAGAAAACTCCAAATCGATCCCAAGTTCATAAACGGTTCGCCAACAGTACCAGTAAATCGAATTATATTTTGGAATGCAAGGGGATTTAATAATCTACATGGCATCTATCAATACACTACTACAGATGACATCATTTGTGTGAGTGAGACATGGTTTACTTCTTCACCTCAAATCATGTATCCACAACGTAACATCGATTGTCAATTTGTCTACAATGCAGCTACGAGAGAATCCTCAAAAGGAAGAGCAAAGGGGGGTCTACTCATCATCAACAACGCAAACAAATATAAAATGGAAACGATTTGTGCGGCAGAGGATTACATTTTTGTTAAACTCTAAGGTAATAGTTTTAATATAGTTATTGGATAAATGTACTCTAGCCCTAATTCTAATTAAAAAAATTTTCTGTTCAATATAAACGAAATAATCTTTGACCTGTCAATGAAATACCCGAATACTCGATAATTGTGGGAGGGGATTTTAATGGTAAAATTGGAGAAATGAATCAATTAGAGGAGGAGACTCTCTGTAACAATTTAAATTTGCATGACGTAAGAACATGTCTGGTCGCTGATTTAGACAAAGGGGGAAAACAAATGGTAGAAAGCTTTGAAAAATGTGGTTTTTGTCCTGAATGAGAGAACTAAAAGCGACTGCCCAGCTCAATGTACATTCCTAAGAGAAAACAGTTTTTTAAGAAAAATTTTAGAAACACAATATCATCAGGTCAATCTGTGCAAAAATTCTATTTTTGAACAAAAAGGCTTAGAAACATTATGAATCCAAAAAGCAGTTATTTTGAAAAAACATATTCGAAAAGTTCAAAATATGCAAAAAGAATTGCATAGAAAGGCCTCAAAATATGTTTCCAAACAACGTTTTGATCGGCTCCTTAGAGACAAGTATATGATGATATTGTGTTTCTAAAATTTTTCTTAAAAAATTTAACAAACAGAGACATTAAGCCTTAGACCTTGATATTTGTTCTTTTAAGTTTGGATTTTAATGCCTTTCTCAGGGAATAGTTTTCTGGGTCAACCCTAAAATAAGAAAACAGTTCTTCGATTATAGATTTTGCCTGTTGTAATAGTGTGGGAATTCAGTCAATAGGGGATTTCCAAGTGCTGAGGGTTCCAACTCGCTCGGATCATTTTCCTGTAGCGTTGACTCTATTAGATCACTCGACTTTAAATTATGCGTACCATTCTAGCATCCCCTTTTTTAAGTGGAATAATGACTTTGCTGATAAATATAAAGAAATTATTCAGTACCCTCCGAATAAGAACTCTGCAATGTTGTCGATAGATGACCTTTCAAACAATTTAATTAATGCAATTAGATACAGCGACAAAACTTAACATGACTGTAAACCCGACTCAAAAACTGAGTCGTTCGAAGCCATGGTTTGATGCAAAATGCAGAGAAAGTAAAAAAGAGCTAAAACAAGTACTTATGAATTGTGAACAACAAAAATTCAATCTTGATGCTGTGTCGATTTATACGAATTGTAAAAAAGTGCATGCAAAATTATTAGATTCCAAAAAGGAAGGTTACACGAAGTCCTTATTAGATTCTCTGGCGAATGCAATAGACTCTAAACAATTCTGGAAGATCGTGAATAGCTATAATTTTAAACCTTCGTATAAAGATGATATAGACTTAATCATATGGGAACAGTAATTGAAATCTCTTTACCCACTTCGGGGTCCAAATTCTTGATAACGATTAATAATTTTCGAAATCCTTATCTTGATTCACATATAACTCTTGAGGAAACTATTTCAAGCTTGAAACTGTCAAAAATGGTAAGGCCCCTGGTCCGGATGGTATTAGCTATGACTTTTTAAAAAATTTGCCCGGCAATCTGATCCTTTACTTAAACTCGTTATTTAATAAAATAATTGATGAAGAAAAACTCCTATATAGTGGTATCAAACATTTCTTAAAATGATACACAAGAAAGGGGATGTCACTGATCCTTCTAACTACCGTCCCATTGCCTTAGTTAACTGCATTACAAAGATATTTACGCAGATTCTTTCCGAAAGACTCACAGCTTGGGCTGAAGACATGCAACTTCTTCCAGAGAACGGATCAGATATTTTCCCTTAACGCAATGATTCAAAATCGTCTGAGACTGAACGGAGACAAAATTTTTTCAAAGCAGCCTTTCCCTCAGTTAGTCATAATATCTTATGGAACAAATTAATCTCGAAAGGTTGTGGGTCAAAATTCATTAGATTAGTAATAGATTTCTACTCTAAAGCTAATAGTGCGATCAAGGGAAATAAGGGCATCTCTGGATCGGTAGATGTAACGGAAGGAGTCATGCAGGGGGAGGTTCTTAGTGCAACAATGTTTACATTTTTAATTGCTGATTTACAAGAATTTATGTATGCCAGAGGTATCAGATTTGTATCTATAGACCATTTGTTGGAAATATTGCTCTTAGCTTACGCCGACGATTTAGCTTTCTCTGCGGATTCTTTGGTTGGAATGCGTAAGATTCTTGAAGGAATATTAGATTATTGTAGGATAAAAGAGCTCGAAGTCAACACAGACAAAACAAAAATAGTAATCTACAGAAAGGGAGGTTATGGGCATAATAAAAAATACCCACCTTTTATATACGGAACATCCGAGATTGATATTTTCAAAAGTTATATCTACCTAGGCACTCCATTCACCCAATCTGCACTTTTTGTCGGGGCAAAAGATAAAGCTGTTCGTAAATCTAACCTCACTGTAGGATCTAAGATTACTCTGATTCACAGATTAAAACATAATTCATGGAATCCTATTGTTCGATTTTTCGATAGTCTTATGTCCAGCGTATTAATGTATGGTGCACATATTTGGAATCTCAGGTATTTATGTTTTATAGAAAAAGTTCAAACCGCTTTTTATAAGAGAATCCTGCATGTTCCACAAAATACTGCTGGATATGCTATCAGATTAGAAACAGGTGCTTCCCATCTTGCATTTCGAGTTTTTGGGTAAATTCTCAATTGGATAGACAAAATTCTAAATATGTCCGACGATCGATATCCTAAGAAATATTATTTAAGATTGAGAGAACTGGATATACTGAAAGAAGATTTTGTTAACACTGGAGAAAAACAACTGAGCCCGCCAGGTTAGAAGTATATTTAAAAGGATTGGGATAGAGGACGACTGGGATTTCCTTTCTCTTGCCTCTCTTCAAAAGAATAAATCGACATGGATAAGAGTTTATGATAAAATATTATATCTAGAAGATTTACAGAGAGCCCACTCGTCCCCTGCTCTAATACTCTGTCAAGAACACCACTCGGTTTCATCAAAATTATAGCGCAATTAAGGTTAATAAATAAGTTCATACCCAGACTTATAATCAAGAATAAAACCTGCAGTTTGAACGTTGATGGTTATTGTATCTATTGTCACGATAATAGTCTTAATACAGAACCTGTGTACCATCTTTTAGTAGAATGTCAATTTTTTGATACTGTAAGATTTTCATGTATAAGAGAAAGTAGGGATCTGTCTGAGATAAAGAATGCCTGGCTGAATATTCTAGACAACCCTGATAAAAATTCTCTCAAGAAAATGATTATGTTTGTTAGTAAGTTCCACAAATGAGCATTATAATTAATTATAAAGTAAAATGTCTTTTGATTTGCTTTCGTTGTAAGCATGGTTTAAATCCGCTAAGGTAATGTTTACCATCAGCCTTTAATTTAATTTTTTATTTTTGTATATTAGAATACCAGTTGGTTTTAGAATTGAACTGTAACCTATTTGTATGAATCAGAAGATTCTAAAACAAATAAAGCACTACTACTACAAGAACTCTCAACTGGGATTGAAGATATTAACCGATTTTCATAAACTTTTTTTTCATTTGCTTAGAATTATATCAGGAAATTGATTCAGCGATTAAGAGTTTTATTTATTAACATTTCACCAAAGTTTAATTTTTCTCAACTGGCGAAAATCCTGCGACTGGAAAGGTCGCGCGAAGCGTGCAACCGTCCACATGACCGGCAGTTAAGTATCCCCCTTGGGTTCCAGTATTGTGAAAAAATTGTGGGCCAGGGTGGCGGCCCTGCCCCTGCCTGAAAAGTTCGGAAAAAGTTTGGGAAACGCTGGTCTAAAGGGTGCTTTTCCTCCACGAGACATGGGAAAGGGGTAAGGATGTGACCTACATTATTTCTGCGACTAATAACAGTTGTGACTCCCCCCCCCCCCCCCCAAGACGTTGGATAAGGGGAAGGTTGTGACCAACATTATTTCAGCGACCAGTCACAGGGGCGACTTCCCCCCACGCTGTGACTAGTCACAGCGGCGGTCCCCACGCACGGGACTTTGGAAAGGTTCAGGGATGTGACATACATTAATTCGGTGACCATTCACAGGAGTGCCACAAGTTCTATTCCAAGCAATTCTACACTCTGTACCAACAATTTCCTGCTTTTCTTGAAAAATGTTGGTTTTTCCGAAACATTTTATAATATATGTATAAAAGGTGTATTTTGAGTAGTTCTACAACTTTTTTTTAAAATATTTTTTTTATTATTCACTGAGATAAACGCAAAAAAACATGTTTTTCATGAGTTTTTCATGGTTTTCACCATCAAAATCGAATTTGCGACTAATTTCACCGTTATATTCGTGATTTGCGCGTCAAAATACATAGATATACGGAGTTTCAAATTAATCGAATGTATGCGCTTATCGGAAGTATACACTTTAGGTGTCATAAAAATTAAAAAAATTTTAATAATTGTAGCTTACACGGAGAGGAGTTAACCGCGACCGTTACTGCCAAGTCCGCCGCCGTCGCGCAGAACTTGCGAGTGGGAGGGAGGCAAAAGCTGTTGCTGCGCTCCCATGAACCATTGAGGGCGAACCTCAACCGTTCTGGCGCGTGACCGTAATATGCATTGTAGCTATAGTTACTCCACTCGCAGTGATAGGTACGGTTTACTCCGCAAGCATTACTGCGCGCACCGTTTTTTTTCCATGTGGGTAAACCTGGAACTACCAGTTTGCCCAGAAAACGTAATACCTTTGCCATAATTAAGGACTCATTGAAGGCTCATTTGATAGCCAAAAGCCAGATTTTGGGCTCTGCCACTTACACGCTTAACTCACAAACTAACAAACAATGACTCGAAAATATAATAAATTTCGACGTTTGTGACAGCGACACAAAAACATTCGAGTACGCGCGACGACGATCAGCTGATATCGTTAGACTTCAGACCGTCCAATCCCATTATGGTGGTAACCGCAACGGCTCGGGAATCTGGCAGTAACTTTTACTGCGACGGACGCAACAGTTGCTGCAGAATCTTTTACGGTGGCGCGCAGTGACTGTCACGGTGTAGGAGTAATATTTCCGTCATCAACCGTAACCGTCGCTGCACAGGCACAACATGATTTTTCTGCAGAACTCTTGTGGTCGGCGCAGCAACGGTTACGGTGAAAAATGCACCCGCTCTGGTTTACTTCTCTCCGTGTACAGAGTTAATTATAATGGGGGACCTTATCTCACCTCCAAATTGTGATAGAAAGCTCAGCTAAAGCTTGAGATAAGTAAAAGATCAAATAATACAGTGATATAAGAAATAAAGTTTTAAAATTATCAAATAATTTGTTATTAGCAATTATTTTTTCTAGCCTTTTTTTTTTGTGCGCCCATAAAAGAAGTCATCAGTATCAATGTCAGTTGTTAGAATGATTGATAATTACCTTTAAAATAAAGCTAAGAACTTTAATGAAATGTTGCCTTTAACTTGGGCTTATTAGACAGTGAATTTTATTACCTTCTGCGTTATCATGAGGAACAAATTTTCATGTTCATATTATAAAAATTAAGGCACTTTAGAAACAGCTTAAAAAATAAGAATATGTCTCATTTCTGCTGGTAGTGTATTCGTAATGTTTGAAAAAGATTATGCATTTCATATGAAAATGAGAAGGAAAATGACGTAGATGTTTATATTAATAACAAAGTGTAATAGAAAAATTAATTTCATCAACAGCCATTTTCTTAATAATTAACCCTACTAAAAAAAAAGTCAGGAATCGCCAGAAAAAAAGTCAGGACTTCTGACCATTTCTGACCACTTTTGTTACGTTTCTCGACAGAAATCGTCAGGAAAAGTCAGTATTCGTGAGAAATGTTCAGAAATCGTCAGAGCTTGGGTTCGAAGGATAATCCATTTATTAGGGGTCCAAGAATGGAATGACATAAAACCTAATCCCTTTTATATTTCCCAGGTTATTTATATTTATTTATGCATATTCTCTTATTACTTATGATTAATTAATAATATTTATATATTGAATGACTCTGAAGGTGAATCTGAAAATTTTGTCCGTTTTGACGTATCTCTTTCTCTTTACAAGATACATTATATTTGATCTAATTTTACATTTTTTTAAAAAAATTTTAGGTATCTGAAATCTTCGAAACCCGTAGATTCTGAATTTCTTACTTTTGAATCTGTATATGCAACATTGAAAAAAAAATTATTTTCAATTTTTAATCCTTTTGGGTTGCCTACCTGCGGTCCTAGCCGATGAGCTACCTGATGGGATGTGAATTAGCATATCTTCAGAAATCGTCAGACTCGTCAGGAATGGTCAGGATGTTCAGGAATCGTCAGAACTTCTGACCATTCGTGACGATTCCTGACTTTTTTTTTAATAAGGAAAATAATGATTTTCTACGCCTTTGGGCAGTTATAACTTTTTGCACCCGTATTTATTTTCAGGCTTCTAGAAGTGTTACTGAATTGGGATTGATTTAATAATTTTGAAACTTTATTTTTTATGTCATTATATTATTCGAATTTTATTACTTATCTCAAGCTGTAGCTGAACACTCTGTCACAATTTGGAGCTAAGATAAGGTTCTCCTCTATAATTAACTCTGTAGGATTCAATTATTAAAATTTTTTATTTTAATGGCACCTACATTTACAGAAAATGTCAAAGGAATCGTCTGATTTTTTCGCCTTGTTTTTACTGATTTTTCAACAAAATATAACAAGTTAAAATTCACTGTCGTGGAATTAATGCTGTTGACCGTGTTTTTGTACCTTCACCGAATTGTAACTTTATTTATAATTAATGTATGACGGTGTCATGAATAGAGAATTTGTTCGTAATAAAACTATCCTTACCGCGCAGTTTGCTACGTTCTTTAGCAATTTCTTTTCACAGACTCATTCAAACTTTTTTAGAGGTCAACATTTTTGAAACCTATAGTAGGTAGAGAGCGAACGAGCGTGCGAGGAGAAGGCACGGAGGAGCGCTTGGAGAAGGGGAAGTGAAGCGAGACAGGGAATTATCCGTGGACATCACTGTAATATAGTGTACGCGGTACTCAAAGTTAAAAAATGGCATCCATTTTTGCGTATCTCTTACAGTTTGCGAGAGTTGTAATTGAAAATTATGTTTAACGTTCCATGTGGAACTGCACGTGAAACTCCGCTTCAAATCCCACGTCGATTGTTTCAATTTACCACTCGAATTTCAGTTGGATTTTTTTCCCTGGGTAAAAATGGTATGAATTTAATAAGATGTTTGATATATTTTGCTACGATGTTGTAGTAGGCACAAAATTATGTGCCTGGTAAGAAAGAATGCATTAAAATAGATTAAAATGATTTCAAATATGGCGAGATTCACAACGTTTTAAATCCAAATGAATTTCGTTTTCTACTGTTAACATTTTAATTCATATGAACATCAAATATTTGCGTCTCGTTCAATGCTGTTTAATCCTATGATGATTTTCTTCAATGAATGAATACGTTTTAATTCTGTTGTCGAGGATACAAACTGAAGGCAAGTTGATCCTGTTGAATGCCATAATATGAGGAAGAACGTTGAAGTCAGTTTAATTCCTTTCCTTAAGTATATTTGTCAACATTTCAACCCAGAACAAGTCTTTTTGACTCGAAGTGCACTCAAACCAATCCCGAAAAAATTCCTCCTATGGCCACATCACGAAGGAATAGTAAGGATTAGTATCCCTGTAAGTGGGGAGTGGGACGAGCGACGTCCGGGAATTCGTTAATGTTGCCACGAATGAAAACTCGTATGCCCAGTGAGCAGCTGTATATTTAATAACTTATTACTCTGCCATTCAACTCATTGTCAGTGATCGTAAATTCGGATAATAGCAAATACGCAGGGTTGCTACAAGACCTGGAAGACTTGGAAAAGTCATGGGATTTTTAAAAAGTGTTTGATAAACCTGGAAAAGCCATGGAATTTAAAAAAATGTCTTGAAAACCTGGAAAAGTAATGGAATTTTAAAAAAATTACTGAAACTTTTTTAATCGTCTCTATCAAAGTCTTAATAATTAAGTATTTTATAGCGAATTCTATATTTGAAAAGTCATGGGATTTTGAAACCAGGCTCTTGTGTCAAGTTACACAAGCATATGTGAGGCTCACAACGAGCCACCAAATATCGTCATTTTATGCCATTTTTGATATACCTAAAAATTTTACATAATATTTCTGAGATATAAAAATGCAATAAATGCAATATTTACTGATAAGTGAACAAGCATATAAAAGGTCATATAAATTGACTTATATAGCTGTATAAAAATAAAAAAAATAAATTGAAAATTCCTTTTTCAAAAATCAGTTGAAGTTTTAGTTTGTTTGTTATAAAATATGTAAGCTGGACCAATCAGGAGGAATTTTTTATTTTTATTTTTATACGGCCATATAAGTCCGGACAATTGAGCCTTGGACACCCTCGCGGACAATTGTCCAGGGATGGTCCTGAAGGAATAACCCCTAAGCGGAGGCGTAACAACCATGCCGAAATCTGACTGGCACCTCGGTGAGCTGTCTTAAACGGCGACTCTGTGATACCGTGCAACCTCGTAGAGTGTGCAGCCTTATCCTTGCAGGCGGGGCATTACAAGGACGAACGAACCCTTTCCCTAGCTGCTCGTGGGAACAACAAGAACACCACCAAACCACGAAAAAGTTGTAGATGCGATTCAAACCGATCGAACGCGCAGAGCATCCGACAATAGGTCGGCAAACAATGGCGATCATCCTAGAGTTCGGGGTGCTGAAAATAATTTAGATGGAAACACGACGACGAACCGGCGAAACGCCCACATTGAGTGAGCGGATCAACTCAGGGATGACGTTCTAGACTGCTACGATGCCAGCATTATCCCTGTTTGTGGAAGCTTTATGGCGCGTATGCACACTCTGTGGTTCCAGAAACACAGGACAAGGAGGAACACTAACATCCAGGTTCCTTCTAAGTCCCAAAATCTGGCTGAAATGGATGCCTCCCTTCGTGACGATGTCTCAGAGGAGTCAGACCTCTGGACCATCAATTGTTCAGTTTATGGTGCTGCGAGAGCTTTGGCTGATTCAAATCGAAGGCTAAAACCGACGATGGATCAAAAGACCCAAAGACGCTTGCTTCAACTTAACAATAAGATTGGATGGACAAGACAGAATGCGTCCCGTGTTCAGTGTGTAATTGACTTCACAACATCTGGTAGACCATTTACGGAAAGGGTTCGAAATTTCACCCAAGAACTGAGGACCTACAATCACACACTGAACAAGTCAAAGCTGCAGACAATCATGCAGCATATTGTGGACAAAATACAGGTGTAATCTGACGCATGGAGGGGAATACAGAAGAGGGAGAAATTGATAAGGGAAAATCAACAGTTTCTCGCTGACACATCGCGGCTCTTCAGCGATCACCCTGTTTCTGTAAAAAAATCCACCCAAGCCCAAGGAGGTAGAGACTTTTTGGAGTGGCGTACAAGATCCCGAAAACATTAGAGTTGGAAGAAGATACTGACAATATCATCCGCTTCAAGGAGTTTTGCGAGTTTACACACCAGCATTTGGCCCGCATATTCACCTCATATTTAAAGTCGGAGACACCCATTCCGCAGTGACTGGTGTTAGGACGCACTATACTCCTGCCGAAAAGAGGCAACTTGTCCAACCCAGAGAATTACAGGCCAAGAATTTGTTTGAACACACTGTATAAGATCTTTACAGCTGTCCTAAACAACAGGATTGTACCACGAATTCATCCTGTATGGCGAGAGAGTACGAACAACGTGGCTTGAAAAAAGGTGGAGCAGGCTGTCGAGAGAACCGTAAAATTGACAGGTATGTCTGCAAAGACGTAGCAGCATATCAGCGCGTTCTTTCCATGGCCTGGATTTACTACCGGAAAGCTTTCGATTCAACGTCTCATAGACTTTTCATCTGTCTGTTGGAAAGCTTGAAGGTACATCCACATATAGTGATATGGGGCATTATTTCTCAACTGCCCCAACTTTAAAAGTCATGTTCTTTGATTTTCTTAAAATTCGGGGAATATGTTCACCTACCCGATAGTACTTAATCGACAAATTTATAGACCACAAAAACTATTTTATTAAAAAAAAAAAAAAAAAATTTAAGCATTTTTTAAACAATTCAATTGTTTATTTAACTTTTTTAGCAACTTGGGGTATTTTTATTTTTTTTTAAATAGTCTTAAAAGGAAGCTTGACCTTTTGGCTTCAAAAAAGGTCCTGAGCAAAAAAATGGTCCAGTGAACAGTTTCCGAGATATAGGCCCCGATGTGAAGGCAGTCCTAATGCTCGTGCTCAGACGCAATCCTTTAGTAGTCCACATACTAGTTTTCAAGTCTAACATTCTTTCAACGCATTCATGTTCATTCAGAATGACATTAAATCAGCTAATAAACATTTTACAATGTTTGTCGGCGGTTCAGAGTAAGTTTATATTATTTATTATTTGTTAT
>CAKNXH010056796.1:55303-77921 GCA_932178445.1 Andricus quercusramuli
TAACATTATTTTGATACTGCTTGGCAAAAAAATTAACAGTTTTTTTTATAACAAATTAGAAAAGTTCAAATGACCATATCATATTTAAAACAGTTTAAAGCACAACTCCAATTTTCATGTAAAAATATTTAAAACTTTGTCTTTTAGAGCGAGTTGAAGTCAAAATATTTATTAAATTTTGTTTTTCACAAAATCCAGTTTTTTCACTTTCTTTCAGAAACAGTAAAAGATACAACTTTTTTGTAACAGGATAAAAGATGCGCCATGAAATTTCCTACAAAGATATATGTTTCGAAAATTTAATTTTTAAAATCGATTTTAAAGACAACAGGGGCCAACCGGAACGACCATGTGAATTTTATATGCCCTTATAAGAATCCAGCGGCTCAATTGTTCAAAACGAGGAGTGCCAAATTTTCGAGAACTACGATTTTAGGGCAGCAGTCTCCGTTGCGCACTCGAGGCCTGACATTGTTGTCCAAGACTTCGAGAAACGAACTATATTCGTGATCGAATTCTCGGCTCCGTCAGAATACAACATCACTGCCAAGAAGAAAGAAAAGTAGAAGAGGTATCAAGACCTTAAAAGCAGGCTGTGGTAACTCAATGCTTTAGAAGCGACAGCGTATATTCGACGGTGGCGCCATCAAACGAGCCCGCAGGTCATCAAGATATATATATACATATATCCAGATTATTTGTAGATAATCTAATCAAAAAACTTAATAACTTGAAAAAACCAATAGAAAAACAAATAGAAATACTTAAATAATTACTGGAATTATCATTTAAGTATTTCTGTTTGTTTTTCTATTGGTTTTTTTTTCATATGTTTGAGAGCAGTTTCAAAGATTATATCTTCGGCAGTTTTCATTTAAAACGTTTAATCATTTCTATGAATGAAAGTTTTCTCTTTTTGTTTAATACTGCTTGTTCAATACTGCTCCCTCTCTTAGTTTTTTCCACCTGTGTACTGCAACGATAATAATCAGGTCGAAAATGATGACAACAAATTATATATCGGCTCTCAAGCACTTCTTTACAGGTTAGCACAGGTTAGGTTGTGTAAATTCGGACATGTGTTGACGTTCGGTAAACTACGAAGGAGTAAGAGAGATAGATGAAACGTGGACCCTCAGCGACGTGTAGCGGGGAAAGACCTACAGAGCCATCTAACGAGCCCGCAAAACAGGACCAGAATATGTGCCCTCGCGGTTGCCTATACTAGTGACCACAGCCTGCTTAAAAGAGAGCTGCAACGACTATACCCAAAATATTCGGTACAAGTAATTGTCCTTGTGATAGGTGCTCTCGGAGGTGCGAAACTATCACTGGTTCGTAACCTTAAAGCCATACCCGCGTGCCGAAAATATGCCAAGGCACTAGGGAGATGGATGCAGAAAGCTGTCATCCTTTGGTCGCATCGTGTCCTCAAGACACACGAGGGTTTCGCTAACCTGTCGTTGTGATTTCATCATGCCCTGTGACCACCCATCTCACGGTTTTGAGACGTGGCCATAAGTGTGACTCACCGGGGTTCTACTGGGGGCTGTTGACATTTTTTAGATGGCAGTTGCTCTCAGTGGGACCTTGCGGTGGTTGTTTCACCCTTTTTTATATAAAGGTTAAACAGCCACCGCGGGGGTCTCACTGTTTGTAACTGCCATCTATGGAAATTACACCAGCTTCCACTTGACCAGCGGTAAATCACACTTACGGCTCACGACCGTGAGATGGGTGGCCACAGGGAACGACGAAATCACAAGGAAGTTATGGTAATTTATATATTTTGAAAATCGGTTTTTTATAGCAAAACTTTTTGCATTAACACAATTCAAAGTTGATGCAAGGATAGAAAAGATGTGTTGATTTGAGAAGAATAGATTGACCTATAATATAAACATATTTTATTAAAGCGTAGGGAAGTTGTGGTAATTTACATATTTTAAAAATCGGTTTTTTTATAGTAAAACTTTTTTCATTAACATAATTCAAAGCTGATGCGAAAATATAGAATATTCCTTGGTTCGAGACGAATCGATTGACCTATAATATTCATACATTTTATGAAAGAGTAGGGAAGTTATGGTATTTTATATATTTTTAAAATCGATTCTTGTAATAAAAATTTTCTCATTCTCATAATTTTAAGTTGATGCGAGAATAGAAAAGTTATGTTGATTCAAGACGAATCGATTGACCTATAATATTAATACATTTTATTGAAGAGTAAGCTAGCTATGGTGATGCATACTGTTTAAAAACACGGTTTTTTATAGTAAAACTTTTTTCACTAACATAATTTAAAATGTATGCAAGAACGGAAAAGATACCTTGATTCGAGGCAAATCGATTAATATATAATATTAATATATTTTATTATAGCATAGGGAAGTTATGGTAATTTATTATATTTTGAAAATCGGTTTTTTATAGTAAAACTTTTTTCATTAACATAATTCAAAGTTGATGCAAGAACAGAAAAGATGTGTTGATTCGAGACGAAGCGTACGGAAGTTATGGTAATTTATATATTTTGAAAATCAATTTTTTATAGTAAAACTTTTTTCATTAACATAATTCAAGATTGATGCAATGATAGAAAAGATGTGTTGATTCGAGACGAAAAGATTGACCTATAATATCAATATATTTTATTGAAGCGTAGGGCAGCTGTGGTGATTTATATATTTTTAAAATCGGTTTTTTTTATAGTTAAGTTTTTTTCATTAACATAATTCAAAGTTGATGCAAGAACAGAAAAGATTTGTTGATTCGAGACGAATCGATTGACCTACAATATTAATATATTTTATTAAAGCGTAGGTAAGCTATGGTAATTTATATATTTTGAGAATCGCTTTTTTATAGTAAAACTTTTTTCATTAACATCATTCAAAGCTGATGCGAAAATATCGAAGATTCCTTGGTTCGAGACGAATCGATTATTATATACCATTAAGCCATTTCCCTTTCGGCGAGCCTCTAGGGGTAGGCGTGACACTACCCGATTCGGGAAGTGTTTCTAGGTGGATAGTTTCTTGTAGTAAATAACTACAAGTGTGGGCTCACCACACCCACGACCGCTAACAGCTACGCAGTAGTATTATCCCGAACGGCCACCCATCCAAGTACTAACCGCGCCCAACACTGCTTAACTTCAGTGATCTAACGGGAACTGGTGTTTCCAGCGTGGTATGGCCGTTGGCCTATAATTAATTGACCTATAATAATCATACATTTTATGAAAGAGTAGGGAAGTTATGGTATTTTATGTATTTTTAAAATCCATTCTTGTAGTAAAAAGTTTCTCATTCTCATAATTTTAGGTTGATGCGAGAATAGAAAAGTTATGTTATGCCCATTTATAATATTTGAATCATCTTTTTCAAACCGAAGAACTTTTCTAATTTACATACTTCAAAGTTGACGCATGAATAGAAAAGACTTTTTGCTCATAAATTTTCAAATAAAATAATTCTGACAATTTTTGTAAAGAAATCATAAAGCTGGGAAAGGGGCAGGGTGCGACAGAACTTTTCCTTTCCCTTTTCCAGCTCGAAAAATTATCATTTCGAATACAAAATTTGATTTATCTGATTTTTCTTTGTATTCAAAAAAGGTTTAGTATTATTTTGTAATTTTGTATTTTTTGTAAATTTATATTTTTAAATTGATCAAAATGAAGAATTTGGTTTGTTTATTATTAAAAGAAATAACTAATGCTTCCTCTATGAGGAAGCAAATACATTTGCTAACGGGAAGCAAAGTGCTCGTACAAATAGCGATTGCACCTCGGTGGGGCTATTTGTACCTCTAGCGGGAGGAATAACGTGGGCATCTTATTTAGCCCGCTAATTGTATGAATGGTAAGGGTATGTTGTTCAGACCGATAGTGGGATGAAAAATGGAAGTATATTTATTTAACCAACTAATTTTAGTCAGACCGTGCCCATTGCTTGCTATATAACCTCAATTTCTGAGCTGACAGCAGAGATGGGTAAGTAAAATACTCGTGGTAATTTACTTGGTTTTCTACGATAATTTACCTGGTATTTTACATCATCAGTTTTCTACATGATGTAAATTACATCTTGTTCTCTATATGAGGGCGCCACCTCTGTGGCGGGAAGTTGAAAATTTGAATTAAATGGCCAATCAGAGGTTTTCTATAAGTATTTTACATACTCGAGGTATTTTACGTGAAATACCTCCTTTAGGTATTATACGTAATAAACTTCCAGTTACGCGTAACTGCACATCCCTGGCTGACTGGCTTGGAAGGTGAATGGTGGCGTCAAGTGGCAAGCGGCGTGATTATGTTTCGGCGGGAAATTTAATATTATTTGTCGGTGAAAATCAACACAATTACTTTCTACAATTTCTTTGGATAAGGTATTTCGCATTCGAGTGCAATATTTTTTACCATTAGGCTTAACCCTAATTGTGATAAAAAAAGACATTTCTCATTAACTAGGTGACATTTTCGCATATTTAAATAATTATTTCAGTGGAGGTTTTGAGGTTTTTTTATTTATAAAAATAATTAATATGGGAAAAATGTATTTAAACAAAAATGTCTGAATCTCAGGAGGTGTATTGCTGTCATTTTCTTTAAATTAACAACTGCACGGAAAAAATTAGTTGTTGAAATTTTGAATGACTGAGTCAACCACTCTAGGATAGGGTTAAACGTATGTCATAAATTGGAAGAATTGTCTTACAAACCTTGATTGATAAATGTTTAAAAAGTAGAAAGAGTTGTCGAAAGTACAAACTAATTTCAATGAAAATGTGAAGACCAGAGGAATAGAGTTCTTGAAACACTGATACACTGATGCTTCGAAGCCAGTCAATTAAACTCTCGATGACTCCTAACGAGTTTTTAGAAAACAGTATAGCCAAGTTAAAAAAATATATATTTCGTGGTTATAATAACTATATTGTTATTCACATAGACTCACGCTTAAGTTATGTTTATTTTTACAGATACACACGAACCTATGAAAAATCGAAAGAAATTTTGCGGCAGGATTCGAACTACCTAACACCTATCGAACGCAACTTATCCCTAACCACTAGACCCCACGGCTAACTTAACACATTGAATATTTTGCACAAATTTCAGTGAAAAGTCTAATTTAAATCCGCGATGACACCATCATTTCGATTTCCCCGATTTCCTAATGGGCACGGTCTGACTAAAATTAGTTGGTTGAATAAATATACTTCCATTTTTCATCCCACTAGCGGTCTGAACAACATACCCTTACCATTCATACAATTAGCGGGCTAAATAAGATACCCACGTTATTCCTCCCGCTAGCGGTACAAATAGCCACACCGAGGTGCAATCGCTATTTGTACCGCTAGCGGGCTAAATAAGATACCCACACAATTTGTACCGCTAGCGGTACAAATAGCTACATCGTAATTATAAATACAAACAAAGTGGAAACACTAGAGGTCGAATTCACAGCTAGTTTCTATTATTATTGAATGCACGTTTCAGTGTGTTAGTGTGTTTCGAATGGGCATACCCATGTTATGCCGACTCTCTTGCCACCTATAAACACTGGGAGTACACAACACAGTGGAACTCGATACAGTATGAATCATTTGATTTTAAAATTATGCATGTTCAAAAGTTTTCTGCCAGTAAATTTTTATTCGCTCTGCAAATTTTGCAGCATGTTATATAATTCTTATGAGCACAAAAACTGCACAAGTGAGTATAGGTTTCACAACACAATCACTACACAGCCGTCAGTAGTTCGAGAAATTTGCGGAGCGTCCGAAATCACGTCAGCCGACCTCGGCGGACCAACAGGTCTCCCTTAAATTGAAACGTTATCTGCATTTGAAAAAATTCTTACCTGTCAATATAAAAAAATAAATAAAAACTGTGTATTTTTATAAAACATATGGAACATGTTATCTTAAACTGAAGCCATATCTTTATTTTTCTCAATTCTTTCGTAGAAACATGAAAAATAAATAAAAACTATACCTTGTTAATTTATTAATTTAAAGTAAACTATTTTTTAAATTATTTAATCCTTCAATTCGGCAATTTACAACAAAAATCTTTTTGACACGGTTAAAAAGATTTTCAAGTAAGCTAAAATTATTATTCCTATTGAATGCTTCGAAAAGGTTATTAGAATCGGAAGAAAAGAGGGAACAAGACCTGTTCTAGTTAATTTTACGAACTCGAGATTTAAAGATGAAATTTTTAAGAATGCTAAAAGTCTGCGCTCTTTGAAGATATCTTTCGCAAATGACTTCACTCATGAACAAAGAGAAATACGCAAGAAGCTTAGAGATTATCAACAAAAGCTGGATAGTCTTGGAAAGTCCTCAACAATTAAAGGAACCCAACTATTCATGGATAATCAGTATTTAGATTTATCCTTAGCCGCGAAGATTGTGGCAGAGAAGAGTGAGTATGTTTATCAGTCTGATGGGGGAATCTCAACATCTTCTTTAAGCTCCACTGCTAGCAGGAAAAGGACAAGAGGTCGCCATCCAAAATCAGATCCTTCCAGTAAAGATTCCAATAAAAAATCAAACACAGTCAAAAAGGAGATTCGATCAAACCTTTTTTAAAGGAAACACCAAGAGGAGAAAACTCCAAATCGATCCCAAGTTCATAAACGATTCGCCAACAATACCAGCATCTCAAATTATATTGTGGAATGCAAGAGGATTTAATAATCTAGACGATATCTATAACTATACCACTACAGATGCCATCATATGTGTGAGTGAGACATGGCTAACTTATGCACCTCAAATCACGTATCCTCAACGTAATATCGACTGTCAAGTTGTCTACAGTACGGCTACCAGAGAATCCTCAAGAGGAAGAGTAAAGGGGGGTCTACTCATCAACAACGCAAACAAATATAACATTGAAACGATATGTACGGCAGAGGACCCTAATTCTAATTTAAAAAATTTTCTGTTCAATAGAAACGAAATAATCTTTGACCTGTCATTGAAATATCCGGAATACTCGATATTTGTGGGAGGGAATTTTAACGGTAAAACTGGAGAAATTAATCAAGTAGAGAAGGAAACTCTCTGTAACAATTTAAGTTTGTATGATGTAAGAACCAGTCTGGTCGCTGATCTAGACAAAAGGGGAAAACAGATGGTAGAAAGCTTTGAAAAAATGGGTTTTTTGTCCTGAATGGGATAACTAAAAGCGACTGCCCAGCTCAATGTACATTGCTAAGATAAAAAAGTTCTTCAATTACAGATTTTGCCTGGTCTAATAGTTTGGAAATTCAGTCAATCGAGGATTTCCAAGTGCTGAGAGTTCCAACTCGTTCCGATCATTTTCCTATAGCTTTGTCATTACTGGATCGCTCGACTTTAAATTACGCAAAGTATACGAGTACCCCTTTTTTAAAGTGGAATAATGACTTTGCTATTCAATTTAAAGAAATGATCCAGTACCCTCCAAATATTAACTCTGCAATGTTGTCAATAGATGACCTTTCAAAAAATTTAATTAATGCTATTAAAAAGACAGCGACAGAACTTAACATGACTGTAAAACCGTCTAGAAAACTGAGTTCTTCGAAGCCATGGTTTGATACACAATGCATGCTTATTAGATTCTCTCGCGAATGCAATCGATTCTAAACAACTCTGTAAGATAGTAAATAGCTATAATTTTTAAACCTTCGTATAAAGATGATATGGACCTCAACATATGGGAACAGTACTTGAAATCTCTCTACCCAGTCCGGGATCAAAATTCTTACTTAATATCGATTAATATGTTTCGAAATCCTTATCTTGACTCACACATAACTCTTGATGAAACTATTTCAAGCTTGAAACATTCAAAAAATGGTAAGGCCCCTGGTCCGCATGGTATTAGTTATGACTTTTTAAAAAAATTGCCCGGCAATCTGATCCTTTACTTAAACTCGTTATTTAATAAAATAATTGATGAAGAAAAGGTCCCAATATCGTGGTCTCAAACCTTTCTTAAAATTATACGCAAGAAAGGGGATGTCACTGATCCTGCTAACTACCGCCCTATTGCCTTAGTTAACTGTGTTACAAAGATATTTACGCAGATTCTTTCTAAAAGATTGACAGCTTGGGCTGAAGACATGCAACTCCTTCCAGAGTGGCAGGCAGGTTTCAGGAGGGGAAGAGGTTGCACGGATCAGATCTTTACCCTTAACGCAATGATTCAAAATCGCCTGAGACTGAACGGAGGCAAACTTTTTGTACTCTATTTTGATTTCAAAGCAGCCTTCCCCTCAGTTAGTCATAATATACAGGGTGATTCACACTTCATCATACACCTTGTATATACAGATTCTTTGTAACAAACCAAACAGCAAATCACAATGGCAAAATGTTGTACGCTCAATAGTTTTTAAACTATTGATAATTGGAGTGAGCCAATAGGAGGTTGTTATTCTCGCGCGTTCATGAGCATCTTGCGCGAACGAACTGTTGATGTCTTACTTCAAGTTAGTATGAGAATACCTGTTGAGATTGTATAATTTCCCCTCCGTTTATTTTTGCAGAAGGTTTTGACTCGGTGCAACTTCACACTTAAACGAAATTCGAAAATTATCAAGTTCCTTTCACTGGCAACAAAATTGCAAAACATTTCTCGAGGAGTTAATTACCTAAATTAAATGCATAATTTGCTTTGAATTCTGTAGAAACCTCCTGAATTAGTGAATTCTTTGCATTCCGAAAAATTAGTCAAGTTGGATCAACTGCTACGCTAGCAGTGAGTGAAGCTGAACTTGTCATTTGAATTCCACAGAATTCTCTTGAATTCCGTAGAATTACCTTCAAAATTTTTTCATTATAATTCAAAAAGTTTTTAATACTTTTCAAGCTATGAGAATACAAATTGAATTATTTGGTATTTGAAAACTTTTAACTTCTCTAAATTTTCTAATTATTTACCAATTAGTCAAGTTATGTCGAGGACTTTGCTTCCAGCGAGTGATGATGTAATCGATTCTTGAATTCCACAGAATTCTTTTAAATGCCCTGTAACATTGATGAATATTTAAAATCTGTTTGAATGTCATCGTATGTTTTTAAATGTAAAATTCTAAATGAAATTCCGGGTAATATTTCGAATAACGAAGAAATGAAAGAAGGCCATGATAATGTAGAAACTTTCTAAATTTTTAAACAAATATCTATCGAATTCGAAATCATGAAAGTTAATTTTATTTTTACAAATAAAGAAATACCTTCGCTCGACATTTATAAACGTTTAGTTTTTCGACTGAAGAATTCAAACAAGAGATTTTATTTTTTAAGGCAGATGACTGTTTGTCCTAAAAACGCGACCAAAACAGTCTGAAGTCTCAGTTAAAAAACTGTCCAAAAATCTTTGGAACCTTCTTTTCTCAACATACTTAGAAATTTCTTCAGAAGCTCATGAGATTCCTTCGTCAAAATCAGACTCTTAGTTGGATTCTTCAGGTGAAATACTACCTAAAAGGCTTGCGAAAGCGATGTCATAAAACTTGAAATATTTTTTATGTTGCTAAACTATTATCATAGCAAATTTTAAAATAAATAAATAGAATTAAAAATAAAAAGAACCTAACATTATTTAAGCTTTCATGATAATTTATTTAGAAGCCTAAAAATGTAGTCTACTTTCTTCAAGTTTTATGATGATTTTAATTTACATAACATTCAGACTCTTTTAAAAAACAGAAAAGATTTCGGTGAGAACGAGTAAATAAAAATTTTATTGGAATTTATGTCCGCAGAATTTGAAACAAGATATTCGATTTATGCATTGCATTTTTTAATGAAACTGCAGCTAAAAATGAATTTGGAAGTTGAGATTTGCTAACTGTAATAATTTAGTTTAGATTTAGTTCAGATTTAGTATTTAAATCGGGGGATTCCCTAAACATGTGTAAGTGATATGTTTAACGAACTTCACGTTGTTTCGAACCTTTTGTTTCTGGCCTGACTGTTACGACTTTTTTTACTAACTTGAAGTAAGACATCAACAATTCGTTCGCGCAAGATGCTCATGAACCCGCGAGAATAACAACCTCCTATTGACTCGCTGCAATTATCAATAGTTTAAAAACCCTGTATAATGGGACAAATTAATATCGAAAGGTTGTGGGTCCAAATTTATTAGATTGGTAATAGATTTCTATCTATGTTGAGTGATTGGAATATCATCCACACTGTGAAATTTTCTTCGACCGCTGTTATCAATAATGAAGTCAATTCATATAAGAATGTGTTATTTTGGTCATACGGTCCAGTAAAAATAATAGTGGATTCAGATGTAAGGAATCATGCTTCATTCGTCAATTTCTCAAAATCAACGTACTTTTCGACCTTTTTACAGGCCTTCTTCAAGGCAATGCATAACCTAAATTAACATTATTTACATAGATATACTACACTAAAAACATTTATAATGAACAAGAAAATTTTGTAAACAAAAAAATATTTTAAATCTACCTGTAGTGATATTTAAATTATCCAAGACATTTCAATTTTTGGTTATTTTCCAAGAGAACACAAATTTTTTGGAGTGAACCAAAATGCATTGTTTTTCTTGATGATCATTAAAATTTAGAAATAACATTATTTAAATAGTGTGCCTTAAAACATTTAAAATTGAAACCTCAAAATTTCGAGGCTCCAATATAGTGATTTTACTACATTTTGAATAAATAAGCGAAACAAGGTGTTTTGATTTTAAATGACAAACATGGACTAACAAATACATTATGGATAAAGTCATATTTTCATGAGTAATTAAGAAAGGCGAATATTTAAATAGAGACCCAAATGAAAATAGCGCCAAAATAAATTGAATTAAAAAATGTATATAACATTTTTATTTTTAAAGTTTGTATATAAATTTGTTATAAAATGGTTTGATAAATTTTATTTATATTTAACATTTCGGTTTTCAAATTTATTGAATTTTGTATGAATTTATTTATAAAAATGGACTCTTAAGATTCTTCTTTTGTGTTTATTATTTTCATGAGCTAAAATTTTGATATTTTTGATCAAAAAGTCAATATAATGATTAAATTGCCATGCATGTTGTGTCAACCCAGTGTTTTGATTGCCTAATTCACAATCCCGTTTATGTTCATAAATGCGAGTTTTTAGTCTCCTGCCAGTCTCACCAATATAAATTTTATTGCAACATTTACAATTTATCATATTTACAATACAAGATGAGTTTTCTTTGTTATCTTTATCTTTATTTAAAAAAAGGAAATTTATTAAGTGTGTGGTTGTTAGTGAAATAAACATTAATATTGTATTTTTTTAAAGAACTCTTATGACACGTTCCGAAAGACCTTCAACATATTTCATTTCTTATTTTTAGATGAATTATTATAAATTTCATATTAATTAATTGAAGTGGGTAATTATTTTGCATGAGAGTAATTTTTAGTTGATCTAAATTTTCTTTGCGGAATTTAATTAAATTATTGATAGATGTGTTAAATTAGGCGATATTAAATTTTGCAAACAATATTAATGTTTATTTCACCAGCAACCATAAACTTAATAAATTTCCTTTTTTTAAAAATAAAGATAAAGACAACAAAGAAAACTCATCTTGTATTGTATATATGATAAATTGTAAATGTTGCAATAAAATTTATATTGGTGAGACTGTCAGGAGACTAAAAACTCGCATTTATGAACATAAATATACAAACTTTAAAAATAAGAATAAAAATGTTATATTTGGGTCTCTATTTAAATATTCGCCTTTCTTAATTACTCATGAAAATATGACTTTATCCATAATGTATTTGTTAGTCCATGTTTGTCCTTTCAAATCAAAACACATTATTTCGCTTATTTATTCAAAATGTAGTAAAATCACGATATTGGAGCCTCCAAATTTCGAGGTTTCAATTTTAAATGTTTTAAAGCACACTATTTAAATAATTTTATTTATACATTTTAATGATAAAAAAAAAATGTGTTCTATTGGAAAATTACCAAAAATTGAAATGTCTTGGATAATTTAAATAATATCACTACAGGAAAATTAAAAATATTTTGTTGCTTACAAAATTTATTTGTTCATTATAAATGTTTTAGTGTAGTATATCTATGTAAATTATGTTAATTTAGGTTATGTATTGCCTTGAAGAAGGCCTGCAAAAAGATCGAAACGTACGTTGGTTTTAAGAAATTGACGAATAAAGCATGATTATTGACATCTGAATCCACTATTATTTTTATTGGACCGTATGACCAAAATAACACATTCTTACATGAATTGACTTCAATAGATTTATACTCTAAAGCTTATATTGCAATCAAGGGATATAAGGGCGTCACCGGGTCGGTTGATGCAACGAAAGGAGTCATGCAGGGGGAGGTTCTAAGACCAACAATTTTTACATTTTTAATTGCTGATTTACAAGAATTTATGTATGCCAGAGGTATCAGAGGTTTTATCAATAGACCATTTATTGGAAATATTGCTCTTAGCTTACGCCGACGATTTGGCTTTCTTTGCCGACTCCCGGTTGGAATGCGTAAGATTCTTAAAGGATTATTAGATTACTGTAGGATAAATAAGCTCGAAGTCAACATAGAAAAAACAAAATTAGTGATCTACAGAAAGGGAGGTCATGGCCATAACAAAAAATACTCACCTTTTATGTACGGAACCTCCGAGATTGATATTGTTAAAAGTTATATCTACCTGGGCACCCCATTCACCCAGTCTGTACTTTTTGTACGGGCAAAAGATGAAGCTGTTCGTAAATCTAACCTCGCTGTAGGATCAACGATTTTTCTGATTCACCGATTGAAACTTAACTCATGGTACCCTGTTGTTCGACTTTTCGCTAGTCTTGTATCCAGCGTTTTATTGTATGGTGCGCATATATGGAGTCTCAGGTATTTAGATTTTATAGAAAAAGTTCAAACCACTTTTTATAAGAGAATCCTGCATTTTCCACAAAATACTGCTGGATGTGCTATTAGATTAGAAATAGGTGCATCCCAACTTGCAGTTAGAGTTTTTGGGTCAATTCTCAATTGGATAGAGAAAATTCTCAATATGTCCGATGATCTATACCCGAAAAGATATTATTCAAGGTTAAGAGAACTGGATAGATTTAAAGATGATTTGTCAACCCTAGAGAAATACAACTGGGCCCGCCGGGTTAGAAGTATATTTAAAATGATTGGGATAGAGGGCGTTTGGGAATTACTTTCTCTTGCCTCTCTACAAAAGAATAAATCGGCATGGATAAGAGCTTATGATAAAATATTATATCTAGAAGATTTACAGAGAGCCCACTCGTCCCCTGCTCTAATACTCTGTCAAGAACACCACTCGGTTTTATCAGAATTATAGCGTAATTAAGGTTAATAAATAAGTTCATACCTAGACTTGTAATCAAGAATAAAACCTGCAGTTTGAATGTTGATGGTTATTGTATCTACTGGCATGAGAATAGTTTTAATACAGAACCTGTGTACCACCTTTTAGTAGAATGTCAATTTTTTAATACTGTTAGATTTTCATGTATAAGCGAAAGTAGGGATATGGGTGAGATAAGGAATGCCTGGCTGAATATAAAAGATAACCCTGAAAATCATTCTATCAAAAAAATTATTATGTTTGTTAGTAAATTTTACGATTGAGCATTATATTTAATTATATACTTCAAGGTTTTTCGATTTGCTTTCGTTGTGAGTACGGATTATCTCCTCTGGGCTAATATTTACCATCAACCTTAATTTTAGTTTTTGTTTTTATTTATTAGAATAACAGTTAGTTTTAGAATGGAACTGTAACTTATTTGTATGAATCAGGTGATTCTCAAACAAATAAAGCACTTAACAATATGAACCAAAAACAAGTGCAATTTCTCGAACTTTCACTTTTTTCCATTCCACGAATTTAAAGCATTGAAAAATTCGCAGAATTAGGAATCCGGTGAATCTCAACTATTAGATGTTCATGTTTTGTTTTGTAAAGTTTTTTTCTCAAAAATAGAATCATTCTATTGTACATAATATTCGATGAATAAATTATTTTACATTATGCAATATTATTTATTTATTCTTAATACTTTGATATTACCTGATTACTTGATTAGTTTTTATTTTTGGCGCCGGTGAACTGTGTTAAGAATCGAATCTGAGACTATCGCTACAGTCCGCGCGCGAGTCGTCTACCCGCTAGCGACTTGAGACATTAATAATTTCTTAAATATCAATTCGTTTGGGCCAACATTTTTCAGAAAACTGGTTGTATTCTTGTTAACAACTGTCTCGCTGGAAGATTTTTGTTGCTTAAAATTCGCTCGATAAACGAAACGCTAAAAGTTAGAGAATTCCGATGTGCGCCATGCATTAGAAAGAAATTATTAACTTTTTTTTAAATACAAATTTTAATTCCTTCTTCTTTATCATTCGGAGGACATTTCAAACTACATTCCCTAAAAATTGTATTTATAAATTCCAAGAACTGACTGACTGAGCACGAGCTGAAGTGAAAAACGAATTAAAGTCAATTCTTCCAAAAAGTTCAGTTTTTTGGCTTTAAAACTAAAAAAGCTACAACTTTTTGCTTGGGGGGCAAAAAGATGCGCAATGCAATTGTATATTTAGGTATAGTCCTTAAAAATTAAAATTAGAAAATGTTTTAGAAAGCCTCCAGGGGTCTTCCCACTCCAGGCGAAATAATATTATGTGCACTTATTCGATACGGAAGCTCAATTAGCGATTTAAAAAAAGGATATTTGGAATATACAAGTTTCTACGATTTTAGGCATATCGAATTTATTAAAAAATGTTTATAATTTCAATAAGTTTACTATATAGAGCAATATATTTCCGAATTTATTGTTTGTAAAGTTTTAAACTTTTTTATATCAATCACATATGCCGGGAATCGCAAAAATGCATAGATTTCAAATATCCTATTTTTAAATCGCCAATTGCCAAATAAATAGAGTAGATAGAGTTCATGTAGAAAGTTTTCATGGCTAAGCTGCGGGGGTAATAACGGAGGACACGTTTAAGAGCTTGAACCACAAACATAACTTCTGTTTTCAATTTTGTAATAAGGCATTTAAGAGTTACAAAATTAGAATCTACGAATCTACAAGGTTACAGATACATAAAATTTAGTTTGATAAGTTCAAAATGCATCATGTTTTTAAGTATCTCGTAAACTATATGAGATGCGTAAAAACAGATAGTATTTTTAGATTCACCGTCAGGGCATTATGTTACATATATAAATATATAAATAAATAAGTTGTCACAAATAAATATATGAATTTAAATAAATAAAAAATAGTTTTTAGTGTAAAAAGGAATTATAGTTTTATATAGACTTTATGACAGCCAAACCTTTCTTAACTAACCTTCGTATTTCGGATTTCTCAAGGTTGGACCGCCATTATTTAAATCATGAAAAAAGGACCCTTATCTTTCTGGCAATCTCTAGAGACGAAATCATTCAAATAGAGACTGATAATTAACTGAAATTTGTATGGCCCGGCCTGACATTTTCGCCTGAGATGTTCCTGAGATTTCCTTTCGGTAGGGTGGTGGGTACTTTTTGCAGAGAATTATTCATATCTTGTATGTATTGCCTTCTAACGTGCAGTAATTAAACCAAAAGCTGGTCCAAGAATATTAAGATCTGTTTAAACGAGGGAGCTAGACAAAAAACAGTTATATTCGTTTATCACAGCTCGCTGATTTCGCACTTACTATCTTCTTACCCAGAACCCTAGTGTTGTCACATAAGAAATAATACCTTCTCTGATGAGAATGTAAAAAATCGATTATCGGTATGAGTGCTGCCAAAAACATGATCTCACGCTAAAGATTAAATACCTAAAGTTCTTTATTATCTAAAATTTTTTATAAATTTCTAGGTTTTTACTTTTGCTGGAGTACCAGTAGACTTTGAAGACATCGACATTGATCCAAATGCAGATAATAACGAAGATTTGTATTATGCGATCACAGCAATTCGTAGAAATGGAGTTGCACTAAAAGGGAATATAGAAACTCGAAGTAGGGAAGCTGGAGTCCTCTCTCGCAATGTTGCTTTGCGTAATGAACTAGATCTTTACGTCAATGTTCTGCACTGTGTGTCCTACAAAGGTGTCAGGTCACGACAGCAAAACATAGACATTGTGATCGTTAGACAGAATACGGAAGGAGAATATGCTATGCTGGAACATGAAAGCGTTGATGGAGTAGTAGAAAGTATGAAGGTTATCACCAAGTCCAATTCCGAACGTGTTGCACGTTATGCTTTCGAATATGCAAAGCGTAATAATAGAAAAAAAGTCACCACGGTGCATAAAGCAAACATAATGAAACTTTCTGACGGATTGTTCCTAGAAACTTCACGAAGGGTCGCTAAAGATTACCCTGATATCCAATTTAATGATATGATCATCGATAATACCTGCATGCAACTCGTGGCAAATCCACATCAATTCGATGTTGTCCTAACAACAAATTTGTATGGGGCCATTGTATCAAATGTAGTTTGCGGTTTATTGGGCGGTGCTGGTCTTTTAGCAGGGAAAAATTATGGAGACCATTACACGATATTTGAGCCGGGTACCCGTAATACTGGTAAACGTATAGCAGGAAAAAATGTCGCAAATCCAATCGCTATGCTTAATGCTGCTGTAGATATGTTACGACATCTAGGCCACAAAGAGCACGCTGTCTTGATTCAGAATGCTATCAACAAAACCGTAAATGAAGGAGTACATACACCAGACCTCGGTGGAACGGCCACTAGTAGAGATATTATTGACAATATAAAGAAACATATTAAGATTGCTTCGATCTGAAAAGACTGATCATATTATCTCTTTTCAACTCGCTGAATTAGTAACGTCTGATAAATTTAAATGTAAATCACCCTTTTTGAATGCTAAATCAACCTGGAAAGCATTGTAGACATACAATACAATGTAAAAAATACTGTAATCATTATCTCTTTTTTAATATCTAAAATAAACCGTCAACCGAGGCGAATCGCTACAATAAATTTTACAAAATCATAAAGGGTTTAATAATTGTATTTTCAAACTGATCTTGGGCTCAATAGATCACGCATTGTCTCTACTTTATTTCCTATATAAATAAATATATTTACTTGTAAGATAATAATGCTAAAAATACAACGTCTTACATCAATCAAAGGTTAAACAACCCAAACTTTCTTATGTATCTCGTAAAGAAGGAATTCAAAAATAATGAAGCTACTGGTGCTTGAAGCCCTCTCTGAGAGGAATAAGATCCTTCCCAATCAGGTTTTTTTTTTAAATCTCGTTTTTAAGTTATTCACAAATAACCTAAATCTAAAGATTCTGTGGTGAATCGCTACAACTGAAATACATTATATATAAATTCAAACAATGTTTTAAATTTACGAATAACGTTGAAAAAATAAGTACAGTGATTCTTTATTACTTACACAGTCATATAGTCAATAATAACTATACAATGTAGAAACAAAATATAGGTTATGTTCATACGTTACAGCTAATTCTTGTTGCTTTTCTTATTACCATTTTTGTTGTTGCTTTATTCGATATAAATATATTTTAGTGAGAACGTATAGTGTTAATCTTAATATTTAATAAAAAAGTTTAGTTGTCTGTAGTTTTTGATTTTTCTTCTTTTAACTGCGATAGAATGGTTTAGTTTTTTACTAATTTTAGTGTAGGATACATGCACATATAAGAGTACTTGGGCATAACCATGGAAAACATTTTTATAGGCTTTAAATAAGTTGAAAACTTCAAGTGTAGCGATTTGCCCCATCGCATCGCCGCGTGAATCGCCACAGCTACCTATTACCTTAATACATTTATTAACAAGTTTTCTTTTTACAAAGATCTGTGGTATATATTTTTTTAAACCATAAAGAACTCATATTAATAGCTGTTAAAAATTTGAGGCAATTTAAGATATTTCTACATCACGTCTAAGTCATGGTTGGTGAAAGTGATTCGCCACGGTTGACATACTGAAGTTCGTAACATTTAGAAACGAAAATATAAAATTTTTATAGATTACTAAAATCAATTTTTTTTTTTTTGATTATCGTAAAAATTATGTAATGTATGATCTTAAGTGGAAATAACTCATTATAACGTCATGCTTATTGTTTTATTGAAATAATCTATATTTGATATTAGGAAAAAATGCTGACTTGCCACTGATCTCTCGGTTTTGGGATTTTCCATCATTAATTGCTTTTATTTGTTATCAGACAACATGCACTCTGAAATGTATACGAAAATTGGGTAAAAATGTAATTTTCCTCGAAATGATCGGTTCTTAGATTTTCTTTAGCTATATACTTGTATGTCGGGAAATACCAGAAAAAGTATAATCCTAATACCCTTAATGGAAGATTGCGTTTTGTCCACCCACGCACTCTTAATATTTATACGGAAAAAATTCTAACTTTCCTCTAAACGTCTGGTTCTTAAATTTTCTTCCACTAATTACTTGTACTCGATGTCCAACAATACAAAAAAAAGTTTCAACCTAAAATCCTTATCTGAAGACTGCTTTCTAACTACCCACGCACTCTGAAATGTACACAAAAAGTCAGGAAAAATTCCAACTTTCTTCTAAATGCAGTCTTTCGAAAAGGATATTGGGATGAATCTTTTTCAACTATTGCCTAACAACAAATACAAGTAATAAGTGAAAGAAAATACTAGAACCGAGCGTTTTAAAGAAAGTCAGAATTTTTTCCGAATATTTGCGTGCATTTCAGTGTGCGTAGGTCAATAAAACGCAGTCTTTTGATAAGGATACTGGGATTGAACTAGACGTTTAAAGGAAAGTTGGTAAAAAAAGTTATTTAGTAGTAGGAAAGTTAGTTTTTCCGATTTTCTGCGTATACATTTTAGAGTGCATGGGCGGAAAAATCTCAGTCTTTCGATAAGGATATTGGGAGGAAATTTTTCTGGTATTGTTCAACTTTGAGTGCAAGTAATTAGTGAAATAAAATTTGCGAAACGAACGTTTAAAGGAAAGTTAGCATTTTTTCCGCATTTTCATAAACATTTCAGAGTGCGCAGATAATGATATTGGAATGAGTCTTTTTTTGGTGTTGCCTGATATCAAATAAAAGTGACTATTCAAATAAAATCCGAGAACCGAGTGTTTAGTGGAAAGTTAGAATTTTCTACGAATATCAAGTATAGTTTATTTCATTAAAATGCTAAAATATATCGTTTTAATTATATTCTAAATTATGAAGAGATATTAAATCCAAACTTTTTTACGTCCAGGAATGATGAATGCAAATTTTCATGAGGATAAGGAAGAATAATTATATTTTCCAATTCTTAAAAGCGACACATCTAGACTTTTATTCAAAAGATGTTATGAGATACAACCGAAACGTTGCATCTCATAACATCTTTTGATGAAAAATCTGGATGCGTCGCTTTGAGAGTTTGAAAATATAATTATTCTTTCTAATGCTCAAGAAAATGTTCACGTTTCAATTAGATATTACAATATAAAATCATATACTTGATTACTTTTCCGATTACTGAACAAAAAAAATTCATGTTGCGAGTATTTTTTAAAGATTTTATATTTTCGTTTGTGAACGTCGCGAACTTCAGTGGCATAAAATATATTTAATTTTGTAAAAAAAGTAGTAATGCTGCACTTAAGAATTGTATAGCAAGTAGTATAGCTCATGTAACTTTGTTTATATCGACGTACCCAAATAACAAGGTTCTATTTCGATTTCAGCACTTAATAAGCTCAGCGAACTATACGCGCGTTAAATCTCAAACATACTAAAAGTCGACCAGAAACTTTCTACGTGCATGTCACGAGATATAACCCTTCCATTTTCATGTTTCGAAATAGAAGCATGTCATTTGGACACTTCGATATAATAGGCGTTAGGGTACCTTTTCATTGGGATCGAGTTCATATCTTCGTTATTATTAGGTTCATCGCCAATGAAATTCGTGGACATAAACTCATCAATAAGTTAGATATGAACTCGATGCAAAAAAATACACTACATACTGCTATGTTACCAAAGGAAGTTTCCATGCTCCTCAACAAGTATCTCGATTTCTATCAAATTTCTCTTCTTCCATAATTAGAGATACTTTCATTAGATTTATTAATTTATTGAAATAGACGTAAAATTAGGAAAAAAAAATTTGTTATAATTAGATTTTAAATGATTGAATATATGCAGAGAAAATAAAGATTATATATGATTTATTTCTAGAGTATAAATTACCATCACCTATTTGCATCCGTATATCTTATTGCACCAGTTAAAGAGTATTAACCCTACAAAAAATACTTTGCATGAAAAATACAATTAGACATTTTCGAGAGATTCAGATGGATTGTAAGAAAAAATCTTTAAATGGCCCTTATAGCTCACCCGGTAACGTTGTAAATCTCGCTGTCATATATTTTCCCCAATTTCTTTTTAATTGCTTTTAATTTATTTAAATACTTGATATATTATGACAGAATTATAATTGATAATTAATATAATAATAACATAATAGAATAAATTGAATATTTTTGACGGTCCATTAGTGAGCGGCTTACTTTGTCGGTGTTCATATTTTGTATGATTGAAAAGTTAATTCGAAAATTTAATATCAAAATTTTTAATCTTGTGAAGGGCCACGCCAATCTGAGCAGTCGGTATAAAGCTACGTATAGGGGCATATATTAGGCCTCGTCCATAAAGGAAGTCACACAATAATTCAGAAATTTGTTACCACCCCCCCTTCCGCCCCACCCCTAAATGATCAAACTTTTACAGAGTTTCATGTATCCTGATACCGTTATATTGCGTCTGCACACTGTATTGAAGATATCGAGATATCGAGTTGGTGCTGAAATATCGATTTGGCTGAAACAAAATTTTTTATTCAACAACAAAATAAACAATATTTTTATCCTAACTTTTCAGATGTACCTTTTTTTTACTACACCACTATCATAAGTGCGATTGTGGGTACTGCGAACGATACCTAAAATAGAACTTTTCAGTACGGGCCTCAACATTTTTACTTAAGATATTTAGGGTATTTATTTAGGGTACTTAGGGTATTTAAGTATCGACTTCTTAGCCCACGCATATTACCGGACTCCCTCTCTGGACCCTCTCGAGTTTTTAGATTAGGACTCTGTGCAACCTATTTGCACTTATGATTGACTGGTGTGATAAAAAGTAGTATGTGACACTCGGCCCCTAAGTAGCACTTTGCCTCGTGTAAATTGCAGTACTCGTTTCGTCTTGGCTACGCGCCTCGACTGTGACACGTACTGCAACTTTCACACTCATTTCATTTTAAGCCCTGCGAATTGACCGAAGAAGAGCTAAGTCAGTGTAATTACTATCTAACAATAGTTTTCAGTAGGCAAGAGTAAGAAAAAAATTGTTTTTTATGTTTTAAACAAATTAATGAACAAAAGCCAATGTTTGTGATTCGCAATGATTAGTTGTTTGAAATTCAACACAGTCTTCGTAAGTCACAATGAATAGCCTCCATTTTTTTGCAGAATCGACCAAAAATGTCTTACCAATGACTCCTTGCTGTCATTTTTTTCTTCAAATTGAAAACCGGTAATTATTTAAACAATATTTATAAACAAATTCACATTTGTAACATTATTCCACGAATGGGGCCTATTTTTTTGCGGAACCCACTAAAAATGTATCGTTAGTGATTCCTAGCTGTAATTTTGTTCAAATTGATAAAAAATATTAATTTATTAAACAATTTTTATAAATAAATGCACATTTTGACCATTTTTACAAGAATAGGCTCCATTTTCTTTGCGAAATCAATTAAAAACTATTCCTAATGACTCTTTGCCAACGGATAGAAAAAGTTAATTATTCAAACAAGTTCACATTTTTTACATTATTCCACGAATAGAGCCATTTTTTTACTAATACATGTATTATTATACATGTACCTTGGTTTTTTTAGCTCACTCCGCAAAAAAAAATTATAATTGAAAAATGGTCAAACTGTGAATTTGTTTATAATTATTGTTTGAACAATCAACAATTGTTCCTAATTAGAAAAATTTGATAAGGAATAATTGGCAAGACATTTATTGTTGATTCCGCAAAGAAAATTAATACTTTTCATGAAAAAATGGTCAAACTGTGCATTTATTTATAAAAATTGTTTAAAACCTTAATATTTTTCATCAATTTGAACAAAATTACAGCTAGGAGTCACTAACGATACATTTTTAGCGGGTTCTGCAAAAAAATTTGCCCTATTCGTGGAACAATGTTGAAAATGTGAATTTGTTTATAAATATTGTTTAAATAATTACCGGTTGTTTTTGTTTTGAAAAAAAATAACAGCAAGGAGTGATTTGCAAGATATTTTTCGTCGATTCTGCGAAAAAATGAAGCCCATTCATCGTGACATACGAAAACTGTGTATTTAATTATAGAAATTGTTTAAATAACTGCCAAACAGCAGATATTTTCAAATAATCATAACTAGGCATACATTTCTCTCATATTCTATATAAAAACTGTGAATTTGAA
>CAKNXH010056798.1:0-12963 GCA_932178445.1 Andricus quercusramuli
AAAAATTCAAGTTTATACCTATATTTTTTTTTGCAAAAATAAAATTGGAAAATTATTGATAAGCCAAAAAAATTGCTTTCACATTATTTATTTGGAAGGATCTGACCTTTCGTAAGTGCCGCAGCAGATTATGATTTTCTCGGAATACCGACACTTGAAAATTTCTCCGTATGATGCTTTCCGCAAAATGCGTCCTATATGCAGTATATGCAGGGTCGAAACTCACATGTGTACAAAATATTATAGTCTATTCATCACACGAATAGGTCATTAGACGTTATATCCTACGGAGGTGACACTGAAAATCTAGCTATCATGTCTAAAAAATCTTTCGAAGATTCGTCTTATGAAGATGAAGCTACCGGATTAGGACCATTCGGTTTTTCTTCTCTGAAACATAGAGATTAAAAAAAGGTATATATTTACCACCATGAAACTTTATATAGGCCACATACTTCTATTTTCTTGGGGTAAATTTTCTACCGTGTAGTGTAGAAATAATTTTATTTTTGGTCCTTACCCAGTTGTCATTCTCATTTTCTTAGAAACGTTTATGGTTAGATTCATTTTTATATCGAAAGTATTAATTTTTTTTAATAGATTTTTTTCAGTTGAATAATTTTATGTTGAAAACTTTTTTCTTATCTTGCATGGTTCGGCCGTGAAATTGGATTTTTTATCTTTAATAACATTTTTCACGACTGAAGAAAAAACTATGTGTCTCACCGAAAAATGGTTTCATTTTGCAGATATTTTTCAGATGAAACGATTTTTTTGTTATTTTTACTTTTTGACCCCGTTTCTTTCTCAAAAATTTGACATGATATATTATTTTCGTTTGAAGTTTCGCAATCCACGTGAAAAGCCCTACAGAAGTGATATAGAAACCCTGTGGACTCTCCGCTTATCACAAAAATTACTGTCGGACAGTAAGCGCCAAGTCTGGGTGTCCGCTCTGCAGTGGCGAGCCGAAATCGGAGATTTTGATGTACTTTCATCCTGCAAAGCCCCAGTCGAATCGGCAATGTCCATCTCGCATCCTCTCCTCGTTAGTTAAAATCCTATTTTTTAAAGTAGTAAAGTGATGAATTCAAATTTTTTATGTGTAGTGCAGAGTGATAAACTCTTCAAGTAATGTTCAAATGAAAGAGATTTTATCAAGTCTATATGTGATAAAATCGAAATATTTTTTTCATATTCGGTCAATCATTATAATTTGTTTTCAGGATCTTTTATTTATGAAAAAATTCAGGCATATATTACACCGGTCGACGCGATTTTTGGGTCTGGCTTGTGCAATTGAAATTTTGGTTTCGCCTATGTTACAAATAAAGGAAAAAATAATTTTTCGGATCAAAGTTTGGTTTTGTAGAAACTAGAGCAATCTTTCAAATTTTCAAGAAAAATGACTGATTTTTATATTTGTTTTATATAATTTTATTTTTAATTGCGATTGACGAAGTTTTTGTTGAACACCAAAGTCTTTTTAAGTCAAGAATTGTGATGGACAATAGCATATAAATGTAAAATAACAAAAAATCAAGTTCAAAAATGAATATTTTTAGTAGTTCTCTTATGTTTGTATGGGCCTTCTCGTGTTAAACACCAAATGTAATCTTCTATTGTACTGCCCTTGGTAACGTCGTTTAAAGTCCATCCCATCTTAGTGAAAACGTTCTCCTTGCTCCTCTGAGTAGGCATCCATATTGTCTTTAAATTGATCCCGGTGAGAATCTAGCATATGAAGTTTATGGGACATTCTGCAGCCCATCATTTTAAAACTTTTGAGTATAGGTAAAATAGGCTTCATAAGCTTCGCAAAGCTTCAAATTTGTTGCCAATGCAAATTTGTTGCTTCTCACTGTAATAAATTCACTGCAAATAAAACAGAATGGATCAACATCCTGTCTACACTGTCTTGATGCCATTTTCTAACTTAGTAGTACACAAGGGCGGTTGTTACAGCTCTGCTAGACAAGTCAACACTCACTACTATGCCCTTCACAAATAATATGCAATTTGCTATCGGGTTGATCAAAGTGCTAACATCTGCTCATAAAATCAATTAAAATCTTTAAAACTTACTTATCGACGTAAATCAGACCAAAGCAAACTTTAGAAGCTGAAAATGGAAATTTCAGTGTTTTTTTATGTCTAGAATCAGAATCCAAGCATTAGAATAGAAGCTCAAAAAACAAAACAAAATTTGTCACCTCGTGTTATGTGCAAATACCTACATACTGAAGATATTTTTGCATTAAATAATGTCCACATGAAATGAGATATCGTGTTGAAAGTTTGCAAAATCAAATAACATATATTATGGATAATTTTTCTATTCTTAAAATCGATAGTGTCTTTTATTTAATTTTCCAGATTTTCAACTCTATATCTCGTAGTCCATATTAATACAGAACCAGACCCCGACTACTATCCGTTCACTTTACGAAGGCCCCTCCAAAACAGCTCTACATTTTGGAAAATTACTCGTAATAGAAAAATTGCAAACCGCACAGCTCATACCATGATGAAGCTTACTTCATTGCGCATAAGACAAGTCGACATTTGATTATGTACACAAATTCTTTTGAAAAATAGCATTCGCAAAAAAAGGAAACTGTGCTTTTTTACGCGTCACTCTGCCGTGGCTTGACTTTCGACGACGATATCTTTGAAATAAACAATTTTCAAATTTTGAAAAAAATTATGTAAAACTTTGATGCCTTTACTATTCATACGTAAAAAAGAAATTTGAATATAATAATAACAATGCACGTAAAATGAAATTTAACATGATTGTGCTATCTCTTGTAATTTTCATATTAGAGAGTTGTATTTTGTCTTAAGGGCGTTGAAACCACAACCCAACCGCAAATCTGAATTGCCTCACTTTACTCCATGAATACTAGCATCATACCTTTTTCAGATAATTAGGGTCTGACGTAAGAAGGATAATACAGAGCAAGCGGGGTGTGTGTGTGGGGGGGGGGTCAGGGAAAATCAATTATTTCTCGCTGACCCATCGCGCCTCTTCAACAGTTTCCCTTCTTCCTTCAAAAATCCGCCCGAGCTTGAAAGAGGCTTGCGAAAAGCTCATGACATCTGAGAAGGATTGTCCAACAATCACCGCCGAAAAGCTGAAGAATGCACTGAGGGGCATGAAGAACTTCTTCGCTGCAGGATTGGGTCGTATGGTTGGGTTGAAGGAAACTTCTTCCACCAGAAGATCTTGATACCATCTGGCCCCGGAGCGAAATAGTTCTCCATGCCTCTTAATACAAATTTCACGTCCTCGGTAGTGATAGGTGGGCATTCCTCCTCAGGTGTTATGAGGACACTGCACAGCTCCTTGAAGCTATTTATATTCTTTGAGTATTCTTTCTGTGGATACTGGACTTCGTAGACTTCTCTCCAAAATGGCTAGACCTCCTCTGGTGTGGGCGGGTGGAAGACAGTAACTGGATGTTCTTGGAAGAGTCGAGATGAGTCAGACAAAAAAGGTTGATTTTCTCTGACCCACCTCTCTCTCCGCTCTTGACTTTTCCTAGCCCTAGATAGTACTCGTATTCTGTCAACAATATGCTGCCTGATGGTCAGCAGCTTTGACTTGTTGAGTGTGTGATGACGAATCCGCAGTTAACGCGCGAACCGCCCAACCTTGGCAGTGAAATTCCTGCCAGATGTTATGTAGTCAATCACTGAGTTGATGCATTCGTCTTTTGGCCTTATGATCAAGCGTTGGTTTTGTTTTACAGTTTGCATCTGCCAAAGCTCTCGCTGCATTATACGCACCTAGAGCTTCAGCGCGTTTTGATTCAAAAATTGCAAAATCAACGTGCCTACCTCTTGAAAAATGCATATGTATGCAGAGCGCTTTCCCAACTGCTGCTTGAACAAGCTGCAGCCAAAGATGAGGAAGCGACATTAAGACCAACCGCCTAAGGACTAAGGACTAAGGACTAAGGACTAAGGACCTTGAATCACACACTGAACAAGTCAAAGCTGCTGACAATCAAGCAGCATATTGTCGACAAAATACGGATGTTATCTGACGCAAGAACACTGCTAGAAATGAATTGGTGGTACAACAAAATTTATGACTAGAATAACTCTATTTTATTGCTGGTATAGATACAGCCATACACGGAAAAAAATTTCTAGGAAATGTAATACAGAGTTCTATAAAATGTAAAGGATGAGGTGACGTATTCTCTATTAGGAGGCAGGATGCGAAAAACGTAGATTAGTTCTAGAAAATCTAAAAGTCCAGCTAATATACAGTCTACATCGGAGAAGTCTCGAAACTATAGAGAACAGTTCTATAAAATATAGCCGATTTTTAGCATAGAAAAAATCATCCTTTTTATTATCATTATTGTTATCATTATGCTTTAATATTTGTTCACATATTTAAGTACATAATTATTTACTATTACACAAACAATCACTAAACTAATAATCGCACGCTATTAAATTCTTATTCGCTGAGGGTTCGAACCCCCTACCTACGCATTCGCAGCTCCTAACAAAGCCTCGCAGCTACATAACTTGTAGTATAAAAAAAATCTAAAATATAAGCTACAGCTGTGCAGGGCTGTATGACGATTTTCTGTGATTTGAAAATTCTAGTTTAATAATTTCGGAAATTTGAAATTTCTGGAGTTTTATATTTATAATGTTAGTAATCTGAAGAATATCATATTTAGAAAATTTAGTTTAAAATTCAGGTAATTACAAATTTTGGGATCTTTGACATTTTTGAAATTTTTGAAATTTTAAATTTCGAAAAATTTTTTATTCGCAAATTCTTTTTCGGTTATAAGTTCTAGTAAGTTCAAGATTAATAAGATGTTATATAGCTATATAGAATAAGTTTATATAAGTTATATAAAATTAAAGGCTTGCATTGAAAATAATTTTAAAGTTGAATTCCTAATTCTATATTTTTTGAATCGATTAAATAAGATATGACATGGGAAAAATTGAATCCATTTCAATTTTTAACGTTGAAAATTAAAATCTTGAGTTGTTCAATAACCGACACATCTCTTAATGGTAAATCCACTACCCGGGTGCACCGGAACGTGCACCAGGTCGTTCAAGACGTCATCTACGAGAACTTTTTTAGAATCTAAATTGTATCAATAGCCAAAATAACTACCAATGGTAAGTCGACGATCATGATGCACCGGAACGTGCACCAGGTAGCTTAGCACGTATTCTACAAGAACTTTTCAAAAATTTAAATTGTGTCAATAGCCAAAATAACTACCAATGGTGAGTCGACGGTAGTTAATTTGGCGGTTGAAACAATTCAAATTTTTTTTATGTTCTCGTAGAATACGTGGTAAACTACCTGGTGCGCGACTCGGTGCACCCGGATCGTCGACTCACCACTGTTAATTATTTTGGATGTTGACACAATTTGAATTTTTAAAAAGTTCTTGTAGAATACGTGTTAAGCTTCCTGGTGCGCGATCCGGTGTACCCGGATCGTCGAATCACCATTGGTAGTTATTTTGGCTATTGATACAATTTAGATTCTAAAAAAGTTCTCATAGATGACGACTTGAACGACCTGGTGCACGTTCCGGTGCACTCTGATCGTCGACTCACCAATGGTAGTTATTTCGGAAGTTGACACAATTTAAATTTTTAAAAAGTTCTCGTAGAATACTTGCTAAACTACCTGGTGCGTGATCCGGTGCATCCTGATCATCGAATCACCATTGGTAGTTATTTTGGCTATTGACACAATTTAAATTTTCAATAGGTTCTCGTAAAATATATGCTAAGCAACCTGGTGCACGTTCCGGTGCATCCTGATCGTCGACTCACCATTGGTAGTTATGTTGGCTATTGATACAATTTAGATTCTGAAAAAGTTCTCGTAGATGACGTCTTGAACGACCTGATGCACGTTCCGGTTCACCCGGGTAGTGGACTTACCATTTAGAGATGTGTCGTTTATTGGCAAACTTAATATTTTAATTTTCAACGCGTGCTAATGTTCTCTAAGACTTGGATTCTTTTTTTTTGCACGGGAGCGATGCGGAAACGTCGCTGCCTGCGCACAGTAGCGACTGCGCAGCTACATTTTAAAGAACTGAAATCTATAGATCTTATATTGAAGTAGTTCACAAACACTCAATACTTCGAATCGAATTTCTATGAGATTTTTCAACATTTTTTGAAGAATTTTTCTATACATTTGACTGAATTGAGGTATTTACACCTTATAATGATGTGGTTACAAACTTTCAATACCTCAATTGTGATTTCTACGGAAGTTTTCAGCATACTTTCATGAATTTCTCTATATATTTTATTGAACTTTTTTGAATCGGAGTTCAATATAAAGTTTACAGAATTCTTGTAGAGTTATTCCAGGTTTGTTCTAAATTAAATCCTGAAAGTTATACAGAATATAGAAAATTTGTTCAAGGTTCGCTCTCACCCCCGACTCTTGAAATAGTTCAAGAAAGTTTAATGAACTTTTTTTCCGTGTACAGAATGTTTGTTTTGACCATCCGATTCTTGTTGCGTATGAAGACAGACGCGCAGGCGCGAGCGAGATACGCCTGTTGTAAACAACACAAGGCGAGTCAAATAAATCAGTATTACAGAGGGTATTGCTAAACGACAACATATTAGAAATAGCTCACTTAGCCAAATGTTCAATAGAATTACATATACATATATAGCAATACGTATATTAAAGCTTTGTACCACAAATATAAATAAGTTGTATTTACCATATTTCAGTAAGTGCATTTCGTACTCTTTATAATTGAAGTACACGTATTATATTATAAAAGTACTCGTAATTTTTTAGCCTACGATCGTATGGTTATATCTACATTACTATTTCTATCAGTGACGGAGGATACAGGAGAGGGAGAGGTGGATCAGGGAGAATCAACAGTTTCTCACTGACCCATCGCGCCTCATCAGCGATCACCCTGTTTCTGTCAAAAATCCACCTAAGCCCAACGAGGTAGAGACTTTTTGAAGACAAGTATACAAGATCCCGAAAACACTGGAGTTGACAGAAGATACTGATAATATCATCAGCTTCAAGGAGTTTTGTGACAACTTCATAACATTTGAGGAGTAATGTCCATCAATCACTGCCGAAGAGGTGAAAAAAGCACTCAGGGGCACGAAGAACTTTTCCGCTGCAGGACCAGATGGTATCAAGAACTTCTGGTGGAAGAAGTTCACTTCTACACACCAAGATCTGGCCCGCATATTCACCTTTTATTTAAATTCGGAAACGCGCATTCCGCAGTGGCTGGTGTTAGGACGCACTATCCTCCTACCGAAAAAGGCAACTTGTCGAACCCAGAAAATTACAGGCCATTAACTTGTTTGGATACACTGTATAAGATCTTTACAGCTGTCTCAAACAACAAGATTGTTCAAAGAATTGAGCCTGTGTGGAGAGAAATGTACGAACGACGTGTCTCGAGAAAAGGTGTAGTAGGCTGCCGAGAGAACCTGCTAATTCACAGGTGCGTCTGCAAAGACGCAGCAGCCTATTAGCGCGTCACACATAGTGAGATGCATAGAGAGATTGATACCCCTTTGGAAATAGACTTACTATCTCATCTGTAAATTTTAGGGTGACAACGAACAACGTCACCTACCAGAGGGGCGTCTTTCAGGGCGATACCATGAGCCCTCTACTTTTTTGCATAACACTTCTGCCTCTGTCTCTCCTACTACGAAATTCTCATGAACACCTCTGCGGCGAAACTAATGATCGCAAGCATAAGGTCACTCATGTATTTTATATGGATGACCTGAAGACCTATGCTTCTGATAAAAGCAAACTTCAGAGTGCTTCAAATATCGTCAAGAAATACACAGGAGAGATTGGTATGGACTTTGGATTGGACAAATATGCCAAGATTCATCTGCAGAAAGGAAAGATTATTGGCGTTTCCAATGACCCCGAGCTTGTGGATATAAGTGCTATCAAACGTCTTGACACTGGAGAGACCTATACATACTTGGACGTGCCTCAAAGCCGCATTTAGGACGTAACATCAGTTGAGGAGTCTCTCCGAAGCAGATACAAGCATCTTCTTCGACACATTTGGTCTTCAAATCTGTCAGCGTTGAACATGGTATCTGCGACTAACATGCTTGTCGTCCCGCTCGAACTCTACTCGTTTGAGTTGGTTCAATGGACGAAGAACGAACTTACGGCCCTTGATATCGCTACACGTAAGATTATGCATATGCATAAGAGCTTGCATATTAAATCGTCCGTTCCGCGATTATATATTTCACGCCGTCGAGGTGGACTTCTGAATCTCCAATGTCTTCATAACCGAATTGTTCCAAGTACAGCTTGCATCGTTGCAAATGGCAGAGATCCTCTCCTACAAATGGTCAGGAAACACGAGATGATTGGAAAAGGAGCGTTCCTTTACAAAGCCGCTATTATACAAAGCCGTTATTATCAAAATATTTCAAGATACACAATTCACATATACATTGTCATAAAAATTCGAACGAAATTGAAACATATAGACTGAAGGGCATGTGACCAGAACCAGAGTGAACTGAATGCGTGTCAATTCGCCTTAATTCGTGGTCGAGGTCATTCCGCGAAAAAATAATAAAAATTGCACGACTCGAGACTCGAACCAGCGATCTCAACTATATGAGGTCCAGACGGCGACCACTGAGCTATGGGACTCATTGATATTTATTTACAACGGATCCTTTATGGCGAGCGCATTGGTTATAGCTTACGAATTCGATTGAATAGACCAGTCTTTAACTGTCTTCGCGCTGGCGAATTCTGGCAAATTGGGGTTTGACTTAAAATCTCGCGAATTAAAATGAATTTGCGGACACTGAAAATAATTCGCGCTGACGCATTCAAATGAATTAGATCCCCAAAAAATGTTCGCTGAATTCGGGCGAATAGGATATTTAAAGACTTTATTTCTTTCCACGAATTTACACGAATTCACCACCATCTCCAATTCGAGATTGTCGCAAAGCAAGATTCACGGGGGCTCCTGACGAATTCTTCTTAATTCGTCCCAATTAGTTTCTTTTTACTGGACAAATGCCTGCCACACCGTAGATACGCCTCTCAACGCAACTTCCATCAATCAGTTTCCCAAGGCTCTCCATTAAAATCTCCCACAAAGTCACGATCGATGGTTGTAGTCGAAGGTTCAAGGTTCAAGCTTTAATTTAAGCCGAAGTAGAAGTTTCTATTTCCTCTCGTTCATAGTTTACAGACACTTAAATGTGGCCAAAACCGCGTATTTTCGACTCTTTAACACTGTTTTTCTCAAAAACTTGACATGATGAAGCTTTTTTATTGCCACATTCGGAATAAGCGTCCAAAAATATTTGTAAAAAGACCAGACATTCTGGAGACAAATTGATGTAGGACAGTCTCATTTACTACCTAAAGTTTAATTTTATATAAATTTTCAAATGCTGACAATCAGAAATTTGTCTAAACAAATAATCAATTAAAATAAATTAACATTTAATTTTCAACACATATTTTTGCGCCCCTTTATGTGACTTATAAATCATCTTATCTTACAGTGGGGGCTCATATTATTAGAGCCACCTACATAAATAATCGATTTGGCATTATAGGAAGAAATAAAAGTTCAACATTTGCGTCAAGTTTTTTTTTTATTCGGTCGACTGATGCTCTTGAAGCATCAGCAATCGATGCAATCTTCCTTTGGGAATGCCCAGTATGCACTAATAAAGTTTTAATTTCGGAAATTTTCCTTGGAGAAAGGTCTCTAGCTTTCCCCATGATTAAAATATATCCTGCGAATAAAATGACAAAATTTATGTAAAAACGATATTTTTTTAGCGAAAAACAATTTTAAGCAAGCGTTAATAACCTCAAAAATACTCACCCAAACAACACGGCTGTCAAGCGCCGACTGACAGTGTTACAGATTTTTCATTTTAATCAATATATGTTGTATTTAAACTATGTCTGCTGATTTTATATTTTGTTATTATGAGTTTATGGATGTGTGCAGACTATAAATTCGTGACTGGTAACACTCAGTGCACATAATCTGTCACATGGACGCCATTTTCTTGTAACACTGTGAGTCGGCGCTTGACAGCCGTGTTGTTTGGGTGAGTATTTTTGAGGTTATTAACGCATTTTACCAATTTTTTTGCTGTTTCGGTGTGTTTTTGCAATATTATGTCCGTGAGCAGCTCGCTTAAAATGTTTGTCGCTGAAAAAATATCGTTTTTACATAAATTTTGTCATTTCATTCGCAGGATATATTTTAATCATGGGGAAAGCTAGAGACCTTTCTCCAAGGAAAATTTCCGAAATTAAAACTTTATTAGTGCATACTGTGCATTCCCAAAAGAAGATTGCATCGATTGCTAATGCTTCAAGAGCCTCAGTCGACCGAATAAATAACAAAATTGACGCAAATGTTGAACTTTTATTTCTTCCTATAATGCCAAATCGATTATTTATGTACGTAGCTCTAATAATATGAGCCCCTACTGTAAGTAATACGGAAGAGTCAAGAATATCTTAACACCTTGCATGGAAAGAAGTTTACTGAATTTTCGAAAAAATCAAAGAAATCCAAGTTATAATATATTATTAATTAATCAATATAATTTACTCAACGTTTATTTGACCATTATTTAAAAACTTTTCATTCAAAATTCAATGGAGAAGAGAAATTCTAGGTATAATGATGAAAATTTTCCTCACGAATTATTAATCACACATTATACAACAATAACAAAATTAGGAATATTTCATACATTAAAAATAAAGGGAAAATTAAAAAGAAAAATTTGAAAGAGAATTTATATTGAAATATTCAGGATTTATTAGTGAAAATAATAGTAAGGTACTTTTAATATTATTAAAAAATTAAAAATGAGATCTTTTCAATTGTGAAATATATAAATAGAAGAATTTTACGGGTTGAATTTATTTCTCAATTTAAAAATTTAAATAAAAATTTTGGAAGTATCACAAACAGAGAATTTACATTAATTATTACTATTTTAAATGTTTTGAGTGAAATTAATTTCTAGAAAGGACAGAAAGTTGATAACTCACACGATTATGGTAAATTATAGGGGTGTACAAAATCTCGAACCGTGCAAGCAGATCTTTTTGTGTGCAGGTCGGGTAGAGCCTCGAGCCAAGGAAAAGCTCGTCGACCGAAAAAAGCTCACAAAGCTTGCAAAATAAATAACGAATAATAACAGAATTAATATCAATGTAACCATGAGTTTATACTTAAAAATTAATTATACCTTTCAATTTCCATTCGATTTGAAAAGTTGTTTTCTCGAAATTGGAAGTTTAATTAGAAGGAGACCTCTGGAAGCTAATTTTTTAATTTTTTTCTTCTAAGTGAAATTGATAAAAAGTCATGTTTTTAAAGGAAATGTGTTTTCCTTGTGTGTGGTACAGTGCAGTTTGTTTATCCCTGCGAGTAAACCACCCCCTAATTATGTCGAAAATTGCAAAATAAGTCTAAAATCGAGCAAAAAAATGCGAAGAAAATACGTGTTGGGCACAATGTGAGTCCCCGTTCCGAAACTTCACAGAATTTTCGAAGTAACTTTACGCACGCAGGATTTTTTGAATAAAGAAATCGGTTTAAATTTGAACAGAGTGCAGCACTTGCATTTTGAAGTGAACGGTTCAATAGAACTCGGGCAAAGTAACAGTGTTGAAAACTAGACTGGACTGAACTAATTATAAGCGAATTAGGGCAGAGTAGTGGCGTTGAAAACTTGAATGAATCCTCTTTCGGATTCTGGGGTTTTTATATTGCCAGTTTTCGTACATTATTTATGTCATTGCTGTTATTTTCTAGTTTAATCTTTGCACAGACCAGTTTATATCCTGGTTTAAATCATCTTGTTCTTTTCGCAAGATAAAATTTATCGCAGGATGTACAATAATAGAATCGCTGACAACTAATAATTTGATAAAAGTGTACATTTTAAAATTATTCCAGCAGGAACAACAGGAAAGATTCAATATTCGTTGTCAGATATTCTATTATTGTACCTTCTTTGTATTTTCTTCGGATTTTTTTGCTCGATTTTAGACTTATTTTGCAATTTTCTTGGATGGACTCTATTTTACTTTCTTCGTTATAAAACTATTTTCACAATTGTTTTTGTGTATAGAATGTATAGATTATCATAGACACCGACTAAAAAGTGTTTAGGGGTAGCTGGCCCCATTAGTTTTTTTTTTTATATTTTTTTGGCGAAACACGTCAACTTTATTCTCGTCCCACGTGCAAAATATATATTTCAAAAATTTTTCTCCTATGAATTTAGCAATTTTCAGCATATTTAAAAATATGTAGGGGGGTTTACCCCAGTGTAATTTTGTTATTTTTGTTCGATGGGCTCTATTTTACTTCCTTCGTTATAAAACTAATTTCCCAATTTTTATTGTGTCTAGAAAGTATATATTATCATAGACATAAAATAAAAAGTGTTTAGGGGTAGCTATCCCCCTTAATTTTTTTACACAATTTTTTTGGCGAATCACGTCAACTTTATTTTTGTCTCAAGTGCAAAATAGATTTTCTTCAAATTTTTCCCTGTGAATTTAGCAATTTTCAGCATAAATTTTGTAATATGTAGTGGTGGTTTACCCCCTTCACTTTTATTTTGTTTTTCGAAAAAATTACACTATTTATCTTTCATCACCAGGAAAGTTTTCCAGTAGGTTTGATCAAAATCAATTTTGTTTTTATACACAAAACTATACAATCGACACTTGCGACCCCTATCTTTGAGGGGCTGTTTCATCCCCATAAACTGTTTTTCCGCAGATATAAAAAAATAGGTGTCGCTTAGTTTTTGGTCCTCTACAACATATTTGAAGCTCATCAAAATCAGCGACGGACACCTGGGATACCTTTCTTTGAGTATTATTGATAA
>CAKNXH010056798.1:26692-37843 GCA_932178445.1 Andricus quercusramuli
TCTTCTGCCAATAATTATAAGGATTGTGAGATCCTCTTACGGATTGACAATACAACTGCCGTTGCATACATTAACAGAATGGGCGGAGTTCAATAACCACGTTTGCACGGAATGACTAAGAAAATCTGGCAATGGTGTGAGCCAAGGAATATCTGGATCTTTGCTTCGTATATTAGTTCCAAAGACAACATCGAGGCAGATAGCAAATCCAGAATTCGTTCTTAAGTACCGAATGAGAACTGGGTTTGAAGTAATTCAGAAAAATCAGAAAGTACTGGTAAGGGCCTGATATAGATTTATTCGCATCGTTAAACAATGCGAAATGTAAAATATATATATCTTGGCAAGAAGATCCGAATTCCATTGCAAGAGACGCATTCACTGTCTCTTGTAAGAGGTATTTTTTCTATGCCTTTCCTCCGTTCAGTGTGATTCTGCGGGTCATCGAAAATCTAATTAGTGACAAAGCAGAGGGTATTCTTGTTGTTTCCTATTGGCCTACTCAAGTGTGGTTTCCCCAGTTTGAGAGATTATTAATTGAGGAGATGTAAGTGTTCCATCCGTCACATGATTTCTTAATTTCACCTTTCAGAGAACCTCATCCGCTCTCAGCCTCCCTTACCCTGGTTGCAGGCAGGCTATCAGGAAAGCCTTCTCACTAAGGGATGTTCCAAAAAGAGGGCTCGCTGTGATGGAAGCTTCACTGTCCGAATCAACCCTTAAGCAGTATAACTCAGCACTCAAGACTTGGTGGTCATTCTGTGCAGAAAAGTCGCTCGATCCGTATAACCCAACTATTTCGTCAGTCCTTGAGTTTCTAACTACGCTTGTAGATAAAGGAATAACTTACGGATCCCTTAATACTTATAGATCAGCAATTTCGCTCACATTTCCCTTCGAATTGGGTGAGAATGATGCAGTTAAGAGATTTTTTGAAGGGTGTATCTGAGCTAAAGCCTCCAGCACCTAAGTATAAGTACACGTGGGATCCTATTCCGGTAATACATTTTTTAAGTTCGTGGTACCCAAATACGAATTTATCGTTACCTAAATTATGTATGAAATTGGCAGTTCTGTTAGCTCTCGTAACTGCACAAAGAGAACAAACCTTAAAAAAAATCAGCATTTCAAATATTATCGTGCGTCCTTCTGAAATCTTAATTAAGATTCCAGAGGATATTAAAACTTCCGCCACAAATAAGTTCCAACCATTGCTATCAATTCCTTATTTTATAGATCGGCCGAAGATTTGCGTGGCTTCTGTACTAGTAGCTTATTTAGATGCGACAAAAAAGTTAAGAGGAGTCGAGGATGACTATCTTTTCATTACATACAGAAAACCATTTAAGGTGGTTACTAGTCAAACGCTGAGCCGATGGATTAAAATGGGATTATCACAAAGCGGTGTTGACAGGTCTATTTTTTCAAGCCACATCACTCGCCATGCGGCCACATCAGCAGCTCTTAGGAAGGGCCTTAATGTCGAAATAATAAGGCTAACTGGGGTTGAACTGAGGGCTCAAATGTATTTGCGAAGTTCTACAATAGACCATTAGTCTCCGATGAACGTTTTGCAGATTGGGTATTAGATACCTTGGAAAGTCAAAAGGATTGATTGTTTAAATTAAGATTAAGGTTCCTTGATATTGCTCTAGAATTCGCCTTCTAAAAAATTCATGTTTTGACACAGTTCGATTTTCACTGTATTGACTTTCTTTTTTCTTCATTATAAGTCTTAAATAAAGGCGTGTTAGTACAGATGTAACTCACTAAGGTATTCTGTAACATCTACTTTGTGATCTAGAGGACAAGACGGCGTAGTATAATTAATATTAAACGAACTTACATATAACAAGTTCAATCATTATTATACAAGCCGTCTCGTCCGAATGGATCAATCCCTCCCTACCCTACGGCATACCTTGGATGACAAGCCGTATTTTGCCTAACATTAGTGCGAGTCCCGATTTGCTGCTATTTCTTCAAACTTAATGACCAACCTGACCTAGAAAGTTGTAGAGGGAGCCAGGGGAAATTTTTTTCCTTGGTCTTTGAAAATTGTGGTGCGAACCATGCAGATACGATGGTACTACTTTGTGATCTATTCGGACGAGACGGCTCGTATAATTATGATTGAACTTTACACAGGTAAGTTCTTTTAATCAATTAATTTAGTACTATTTAATTGCCTTTAATGCAGCATACAAGTGGCGTGAACATTTATATTCAAATGAACAGAATGATTGTACTCTCTTGAAGCAACAGAAGTGAGATACCGAAGATGACAATGAAGAAATAAGAAAGAAAGCAAGAGTCACATGAGCAAAGGTACTGTGTTCACCGACACGTGGTTGAATTTATTGTAACGGATAGATTAACGCCGATACTTTTTCCGGTATTGAACCAGGGCCGTTACAAATAAAGGTTAAATATTATTCTTGTTATTATACTTTCTAAACCGCTAAACTTTTATTTCTTTAAAGGATACGCTTGATAAATATATGTAGAGATTTCTGGAGGTCTAAAAAGCGAGGGTCAATAAAAAAAAGTTACTTTTCATTTTCTTCCGATTATATGTTTTTAATTAGAGTTGTATTTGTTGTTAATTAAAGTTAAAAAGAAACTAGGGCCAGTACACACGTACACACGTCAGAAATATCAGGATCTGCAGGTGGTTGTTCGATTTCAATAAAACTTCGTGAAATTATAATGCTATACAAGAGAAATTTCGGCTCCAAAAGATATTCGGAAATTTTCAAAATTACGGAAGTTACGCTATGTTGAACTTTGGGGTTATATTTTTTTGAATTATTGATATTTCTGGAAACGCTAATTGGATTTTGATCAAACTTGAACATGTTAGTGATAAAATTATATATTTTAAGAATATAATATAATGAATAAAAAATGATTTTGCTGGGAGAAGTAAAAAAAAATTTGGATTCAGTATTTCGTGAATTACTTCCCTTTTAACCCTCAGTTTACAGACAAGGGATTTTAAGGCACAAACGATTTTTCAAACTGGAATGTCTCATCTTTGGAAAAATATGGAAGTTCGGTTCCCCCCTCTAAAAAATCTGGGTAGGAATAGGGTTAGGTCCTGTGAGTGGCGCTGCAGTTCGTCAATTAACCTTCGAGCAATGCGCGGTAAAAGTGCGTACAGTGTCATAAAAGACCCTGTCTGTAAACCGCGTTTGTGTTTTCACAAGTCAGTTTTTTTTTAGTTTTTTTTTTTGAGTTAATTTTACTATTTTTGTACAATAATAGTATATTGTGCTACAAGTTGAAAAAGCGAGAGATTTAGAACGAGTGTGAAGTTAGCTACCCGAGCGGAGCGAGGGTGGCTATCACACGAGTTTTAAATCGTCGCTTTTTCAATGTGTGGGACACGATACTTTTTCTATAATTTGTTTAAAAAGTGCTAGTTTTTGTTTACCTGTTTTTTGTGTAAAAAGAAGGCGATTTTTTGTCGATTGACGCAACAATAACACCGTATTTTCGGAGAAACTGACGGCGTTTTTAGGTTAGGGACGGAGTCGGAAAATAGAATTAAGTTGGCTGTGCACGATGCACAAGCACGCCCGAGGCATCACGAACACACCCGGAGTAACACGAAGTAGTTTGCACTTTATTTACTTTTTCCACTGTGCCTCACTTTTGTCACTACGTCCATTTACTTTTTCCACTGTGTCCGTCCACTTTTTTCACTGTTGCCCAGAAAGGTCGGCACTACGCATGCGCCACGTCATCGACCAATAATCGGTCACTTTTTACACCAAAAACAGGTGGAAAAACTGGCACTTTTTCGCAAATTATAGAAAAATATGCATTAACATTCAATACCTGACTTTTTCTATGGAATTGCCTCCATGAATAACTGTAAAATATTCTCATTTTTCAGGTCTTCAAATAACCCTGGCGAAAGTTTCGGCCAGGAATTCATTCAGTCTGTCGAAGTATCATTTTCCATGTTAAGAACAATGGAGAAAGTACCACGCGGGGGGGGGGGGGGGGGGCCAGAAGTTCCTGAAAAATGTATCACGTATTTTTCGAATGGCCCCCAACCGAAACTTTCGTCAGGAAATTCAACTTTTTAAAGCGGCCGCCAATAGGACATAAAGGACCCTGTCTGTAAACGGAAAGTGGGACAAAGAAGTCTTTAAACGAAGGGTTAATTTTTACATTCTCATCTAGAAAAGGTATTAGATTTGTGTAAAATTTGACCCCCCCCCCCCGCTTTTTGTCAAATGTCCACGTTTTGAGACCCCCGGAACCCAATAAACAGGTTTTTACGAATGTGTCTTTCTGTATGTATGTGGGTATTTGGGTGTGTATGTATGTAGATTTTTAGTCTGTTAGCACCATAACTTTCGAAAAAATTGACAGATTGGATTGGGCTTTGGTATACTCTTCAAGTATCTTAAAATAAAGGTCAAGTTCGTTAGCCAGCCATTTTTGATGAAAATTCAAAAAGTGAGAGCATTTTGAAAATTTTTGAGACCATTTTTTTTCAAAATTAGAAAATTATATGTGCGGCTGTTCATAGTACTCGGAAATTCGAACAATTTATTCTAATGACATTTTTCGATAAAATGAAAATTTTCAGAGTTACAGTATTTTCAAAATCCAAAAAAATAAACGAAAATTAACATTTTCAGCCAAACAACGCACGATACGAAAAAAAGTCAGGATAAGAAAAATGTTTTTTTGGCACGTTTTTGGAACATGTATATGATAAATTTTAAAATGATTATTGAGAAATGGACATTTGACAAAAACCGCGGGGTGGGGGGTCAAATCTTACACAAATCTAATACTTTCTCTGGATGAGAATGTAAAAATCCAAATTTTCAAGTATATATTAATAATAGTTATTTTATGTTTTAATGGTTAGAAATAGTATTGAAAACATAAAAACAATGGAGTGTTCTGAAAAAACACACACGAGATGAAAAAGAAATGAAATAAGCAAAGATTTGGGTGGAGTTCCGAAAAGCGCTTACCTCCGATTAATTTGAAACTCCGTATACCTATGTATTTTGACGTGCTGATCACGAATATGATAGTGAAAATACCCGAAAATTTGATTGTCAAGGTCAAAACCCCAAAAAACTATACAAATTTCATGTTTTTCCGTTTATTTCAGTAAATAATAAAAATTTACAAAAAAGCTTTAAACAAAAGTTTTAGATCTTTTGAAAATACATATTTTATATCTCATATGTTTTTACCCTACGACTAACCGTTTCAGAGAAAAGAAGGGAAATGTCGGTACGAAGTGTAGAATTGCTTAGGTCACACACGGCACCCATTCAAACGTGTCATGGGGGGGCGGGAAGGCACCCCTATGACTGGCCACAGAAATAACTTAGGTTACACACGACCCCCTTTCCAACGTGTCATGGGGGGCGGGAAGGCACCCTTATGACTTGCCACAGAAATAATTTAGGTCACACACGACCCCCTTCCCAACGTGTCATGGGGGGGGGGGGCGGGGAGGCACCCCTATGTCTGGCCACAGAAATGATTTAGGTCACACATGACCCCCTTTCCAACGTGTCATGGTGGGGGCGGGAAGGCACCCCTGTGACTGGTCACAGAAATAACGCAGGACGCATACCATCCCCATTAGTTCCCTAATGTTTCGTGGAAACATATCTTTTGCCATTAACCCATTTTTTTAGCATTAATGCCTACATGCGGATAGTACTTGCATGGGTGACCGTTCGGGAATACTGCGTGCTGTTCGCCGTGGGGATATTTATCGTCTATTTTCTCGAAAACTATCAGTCGTAGGGTAAAAATGTATTCAACATAAAATATGTATTTTTAAAAGATCTACAACTTTTGTTTGAAACTTTTTTGTAAATTTTTTTTATTTACTGAAATAAACGGAAAAACATGAAATTTTTACAGTTTTTTGGGGTTTTGACCTTGAAAATAAAATTTGCGGGTATTTTCACTATCATATTCGTGATCAGCGCGTCAAAATACATAGGTATACGGAGTTTCAAATTAATCGGAGGTAAGCGCTTTTCGGAACTTTATCCCAAAAACTACACATCCCATTGAAAAGTGACCAATAACAAATTTGTAGATCTTTTTTTTACGCACAAATTTTGTTGAATCATCATTTGTCGTATCTTGCATAGTTTGATCGTAAAATTGAATTTTTGGATTTTTCATTATTTTTTGTGCAATGAAAATGGGAATTTTCGATTTTTCAAAAAAATTCAAAAAGTCGTTATGACGATCTTGTAGGGCGTGCAAAAAGAAAAATTTTTCTTGCCTTGACTTTTTTCCGTATCGTGCGTTGTTTGGCTGAAAATGTTAATTTTCGTTTCTTCTTTTGGATTTTGAAAATGCTATAACTCTGAAAATTTTCATTTTATCGAAAAATGTTATGAGAATAGATTATTGGAATTTCCGAGTTCTATGAACAGCCGCACATATAATTTTCAAGTTTTGAAAAAAAGTGGTCTCAACAATTTTCAAAATGCTCTTAATTTTTGAATTTTTATCCAAAATGGCTGGCTAACGAACTTGACTTTCATTTTAGGACACTTGAAGAGTATACCAAAGCCCAATCGAATCCGTCAATTCTTTCGAAAGTTATCGTGCTAACAGACTAAAAATCTACATACAGACCCACATACACACATACCCACATACAGACAGACACATTCACGAAAACCTGTTTTTTGGGTTCAGGGGTCTCAAAACGTGGACATTTGACAAAAACCGGGGGGGTCAAATTTTACACAAATCTAATACCTTCTCTAGATGAGAATGTAAAAAAAAAGAGTTATTGGCTCGTCGTTTAGAGGTAGGCCGGGAATTAGCAGATCGAAACATGGGAACTCCTACCTGATACAACGCTGTTGAGGGCTAGGGACCTTATCGGCATAAAACGTCAACCAATTGCGACTCTCTCGACAGTGACGGCACTCGGTTTAAAAAATTTGTGTTCGGAGGGTAGACTAGTCATTTACGGTTCATTCCTCTGTTAAACATTTTTTCTTCGACTTCAAGCTTTGGGGGCCCCTAGTTTGCGGGGCCCGTGTGCCCGGAACACATGGACCACCGATAGTTACGTCACTGTCTCTCTATTTCCACCCCTGCCCCCCCCCCCCCTCCTCCGTAATCTTAAGGTAACAGAACTACGAGAAACTATGCACGTAAGGAAACTAGATATTCTATGTGTACCTGTGACAAAGAAAAAGGGTTGCAAAAGTAGAAACATAGAAAATGAGGTGTTGAGAGGCGGTTTTAAAATATGGTCAGGAGTAGATGGTGAATCACATTGTAATCAAGGCGTCGGTCAAGGAGATCAAGGAGATATCGCCCAGATTATTGTCGGTTAGAATGAAGGTAGGAATCAGAAGATTATTTATCAAAGCGTGCTACGCCCCAGTTGATAGTGATCAGAGAGTCGTCAAAGACGCCTTCTGGGAAACTTTAAATGATACAATAAGTACTTGCGATCATGGTGAAAGAATCATTCTGCTAGGTCCTAGGAGATATGAACGGATGGGTCGGCTTCCAACGTCAGGGTACAGATACAGAAAGGGTGCTAAGTAATTCTGATGATCCATCAAGAAAAAATGGTGACAGGGAAAAATTAGTTAATGGAGAAGAAAGAGAACCAGAAAAATGAAACAAGCGCGAAACAAGATTGAAAATTTACAGGAATCGGAAGTGCGGGTAGATTTTTAGAATGAGTTAAAGGAACGCATAGATAGGGCAACTTGATAAGCGCTTATAAGCAATAAAGATATAGAGGGCGCATGGACTCTGCTACGGATATCATGGTCAAAACTGCGAAAATTAACGTAAATAAAACAAAAATCATAGTATTTGAAGGAAAAGATGATACCGCAATGTGCAAAATTGTCCTAAGTGATAAGAAATTAGAACAAGTTGATAAGTACATACATATGTCTAAGTAGCCTATCCACTAGTGACGGGAAGTCAGATGGGGAGATAGATAGGCGTAAAAAAGAGGGTCAGAAGGTTATCGGTAGAGTAGGGTCCATTCTCAGAAGTGAAAATATATCAAAAAAAGCTAAAATGGCAATACATAATTCTATATTTGTACCGACTATGCTATACGGTAGCGAGACCTGGAACTGTTAAGAAAATGATAACAGTAAAACTAACGTGATTGGCATGATACCTCTGCGCACAGTTTGCGGGAAAACACTGATGGACAAAGTGAGAAGCGAAATAATCCTCCAAGAATGTGGTACAGGAGAGACACTAGTTGACATTTGGGAAAGAAATCAGTTAAGGTGGTTCGGACATCTTGAAAGAATGGAAGATGAACGACTGTCCAAACAAGTGTATAAAGGTGAAGTAAATGGCAGCATGCTCAAAGGTAGACCGCCCAAAGAATTGTTAGAATGTGCGACTGAGACCTTAATCCAAAGAGACATAAGAAGCCATATAAACACGAGAGTTTGCATGCAAAAATTCATGGACGTGAAGGAAGCTAGAGAAGTATGCCAGGACAGAAAAGCGTGGCGACAAATAGTTTGTAAACAGAGTGACAATAGAGTGAATAACGCCCGAAACAAAAGATCTTGGACACTAATGGGCCCAAGTGGGGAACCACACATAACAATTTTGTGAGGCTCTTCACTTGGGGTGATCGCTCGAGAGATTGATCGGCCACCTGGGTCGGAGCAGTGTTGCGGGACGAACGTGTTATTTAAATGAATAACACGAAAATTCTAGATCAATCTAACAAATCTATACCTCCTTCCCCACATTACTATTTTCCAACCGAGCGAGTCACGCCTACCCCGAAAGGGAAATGTCCTAATGGTATGATAATAATTAATGCTCATGGTACTTGAAAATTCGAACAGTTTATTCTATTTTTATATTCACATCCACAGAAGGTTTTTTTTTTTTTTTTAATATATCCCCCCCCCCCCCCCCCCTACCGGTTTTTGTCAAATGTCCATTTTTCAATATTCATTAAAAAATTTATCATATATATGTTCCAAAAACCACTTAGATACTTTTTTTCGCCCCTTTTCAGATAGTTGGAAGAAATCTTTCTGATTGTATGATTAATTAGAAAGATACGGAAATGTACGCTGAAGTGAAAGAATTTCCTTCTTCAATTTAGATCAAATACAGATTTACTCATTTTTTTCTGAAAAACATAGAACATAACATATTGTCGTTGCGAAGCGCGACAACCAAATCGCGCAACGTGAGCGCGTTCAAACTTTTGAGTTTCCATTAACCGATGAACAGAAAAGGGCGTGGAGCGCCAGGTTTACATCATTTTCAAACTAAATATCGAGCGCGAGTGTCTTGATGAGAATGTATGCCTTAAGGTCGATTAAACCTTAAGTAAATTAGTTCCTCTTTCTATGTAAAACGTACATAATTAAACCAAAAGCAGGTCATAACGATGAAGCTAACTAAGAGAGTATTAGCCCGCGAAGCGCGAAATAGCGAGCACACGAACTACGAAAACCCAGAGGAACCGAGCTTAAAGCGTGAGACAAATGTGTCCGAGTGCGTAGTGCGAGGTGAATATATTATCAAGCGCGAAGCGCGAGATACAACAGGTGCGCGCCCGAGGCGCGCTCAAACTTGCGAGCGAAACGAGCCGCGCGATGAGAATGTACCCGCGCAGCGAGCAGATATATTTTTTTTAAATCGATACAATGATTTCGCGACTAGATTTCTCGCGACCACTTACCCCGCGATTAGATGTCCGACGACTAGTCGGCGGCGACTAGATGTCCTGCTCCACAGTGTCGCGGCGATATCTTCGGACCTATAAGAGTCTTCATAAATTTTTTTTTAAAGAAAGGTGATTTCACAAGGAATCATTGTATCGATATTCAAACAAAATTGAAAGGAAAGTAATTCACGAAAAATTGAATCAAACATTTTTTTTTTTACTTTTCCGGGCAAAATATATATTTTTTATTCATTGTATTATATTCTTAAAATGTATCATGTCATCTCTAACATGTTCATGTTGGAGCAAAATCCAATTACTTCTGTAATTTTGAAAATTTTCGAAAATACTTTAGGGCCGAAAGAGGGACCCAAAAATAAGCCGAAAATCCGCCCCTTTTTTTGCGCCGAACGTAGTTTTTGAAGGAAAGAACATAAATTGGCGGAACAAAGCTCAAAATAATCGTCAATGCATGCTGTAACCGGGTTTGTCATTAGGTTACCCTTTCAACCCCTTTTAACACAGTAAAAGTACCCCTATGAGGGGATGGAAGATACGTCATAAACAAGAACGTGTATACAATATTTTTGAATTTTTTTTGTCCATATATAAAATCAATTAGTGGACGTGTAAAATAACTACGTTTATTCTACTTACCCAGCACTATTTCAAACCTTAAGAACCGAAAAACTACCCCTATCAGGGGGTGGAAAATACTTCATGATGAAGAACCCAAATAGGGGTAGTTTTTCAATTTTCCAGCGTTAAAAGGGTTTGAAAGGGTAAACTACGTTGGGCGCAAAAAAGGGCCGGATTTTGGGGTCTCTCTTTTTCTTGCACAGCATTATATTTTTACAAAGTTTTATTAAAATCGAACAACCACCTGCAGATCCTGATATTTCTTACAGCGATGTTATACACCTGACTTCACGAGTTGTTAACCCCTCGACGTATACCCATGTATTTTGACTCGCTAATTACGAAAATGATAGTGAAAATACCTGCAAATTTTTCTTTTATGGTGAAAACTATGAAAACCCCATAAATATAACCGGCTCTTGCGTTTATCACATTAAATGTTGAAAATTTCCAAAAATGCTTCAAATAAAAGTTGTAGATCTTCTAAAAGCATATATTTTATGTGAAATACATTTTCACTCTGCGACTGATATTTTTCGAGAAAAACGACGATAAATGTGAAAAATAACAGAAATACAGCAAAATGTGTCGCGGTTTGACTTAGATTTAGATGGTAGGCTGGAAGGCTGAATACGCTGAAAAAGGCTAAAGGTTTGACCAACATTATTTCTGTGACTAGCCACAGGGTTGCCTCCCCCCCTCCCACGTGACTTTGGAGAAGGGTAAGGGTTTGACCAAAATTATTTCTGTGACTAGTTACAGGGGTGCCTTCCCGCCCCCACAAGACGTTGGAAAGGGGAAGGTAC
>CAKNXH010056798.1:45097-57210 GCA_932178445.1 Andricus quercusramuli
CCCCCCTCAAATCTTACACAAATCTAATACCTTCTCTGGATGAGAATGTAAAAATACAAATTTTCAAGTACCGTCAGCATTAATGATAGTTATTTTATTGTTTTAATGGTTAGAAATAGTATTGAGAACATAAAAACAATGAGATATTTCGAAAAAATACACACGAAATGAAAAAGAAATTAAATAAGGAGAGTGTTAATTTGAATGTGCCCACTCATCGGGCTGATTTTTTCACTGATAATGTTATTTTTTACAAATAATACAAAAACTACACATCCTGCTATCAAAAAGTGACCAATAACAAATTTGTAGATCTTTTTTAAATTCACAATTTTTGTTCAGTCATCATTTATCGTATCTTGCATAGTTTGACCGTAAAATTAAATTTTTGGATTTTGCATTATTTTTTGTGCTATAAAAATGTGAATTTTCAAATTTTCAAGTAAATTCAAAAAGTCGTTATGAGAACCTTGTAGGGCGTGCAAAAAGAAATACTTTTCTTGTCTTCACTTTTTTCATATCGAGCGTTATTTGGCTCAAAATGTTAATTTTCGTTTGTTTTTTTGGATTTTGAAAATGCTATAGCTCTGACAATTTTACTTTTGTCGAAAAAAATCATGAGGATAAATTGTTCGAATTTCCATGTGCTATGAAGAGCCGTAAATAAAAATGGCAAATTTCGAAAAAAAATGGTCACAAAAATTTTTTAAATGCTTCAACTTTTTGAAATTTCGTCCAAAATAGCATAGTATTTTACTAACTAATGAAGATATTTGTATAATTTCATTCCTGAAATCTATTCCGTAGGGTCAAAGATGGCACCAAAATGTCGTATAATTTCAATAATGACGAACTATTTACTAGAATTTTTTTAAATAAAAGTCAATGTGTATCCTATTCAAATGAAATCTAGGAATATTTATAAAACGTATTGATATTTTTCACTTTTTGAAATTAATGTATACAGAGTACAGTTTTTATTTGAAATTTTACGACAGTTTTTTTCTTACCATGTTTGACCTTAGGGCAGAATCAATAAATTTCGTTGAATTTTAAATAAAAAGCAGTTGAATTTAACTTTGAAAAAATTAATTTTCAAGTAAAGACGATTTTTAGTCAAGAAAACAGAAAAATTACAACCAAATTATAATTTAAGGCAAAAAATTATTTTTCATACAAAATAACAATTGGGAATAACTATTTATTCTTTAAGTTATTTATTTTTAAAGTGTATAGGTATAAATATAATTTTCCTAAGTTTCTTAAGAAAATTTTCAAAGATTTTTGAATATATCTGTATGTCAATCAAAATTTCAATAAAAAATATTAGTTTTAATTACACATTGAATTTTCAACCAAAAAAGCTGGATTTTCAACCAAAAAAGCTGAATTTTCAACAAAAAATGTAATAATTGCTATTTCAATGAAAAATTCTAATTTTTAATTAAAAACAGTTAAAATCAACTTTCAAAGAATGAAATTTCAACCAAATAAATACATTTTTAAATAAAAGAATTTTTTAATGATTTAAAAAGAAAAATTTCAACAAAATTATAATTTAAGGTGAAAAATATTCTTGTATACAAAATAAAAATTTCGAATAACTGTTTATTTCTTAAATTTTTTTGTGCTTATTTCAAGCTTATATAAATATAATGTTCTTTTAGAATCCTTGACAACATTTCACCAAATTTTTCAATATTTCATATATGTCAAATAAAAATTTCAACAAGAAATATAATTATCAACCAAACACTAACTGAGATATATACGGTTTTTCTTACCATGCTTGACCGTATCAGGGCAGAATCAAAGAAAAATATTCTGAAAATATGTTCATTAGTTATTAAAATACTACAAAGACTTACCTTTAAAAATGTTCCGTCCTTTAAAAATCATTTTTATCACAATTATTTCACAATCAAATTAAATTTGTAAAAACTAAATTTGTAATGTTGATATAAATATTTTAAGACATTGAAGGTTTTATAAAGTTTTTATATATTAAGAAAGCCTGTGAGGTCAAGTTAATAATTTTCAGGCTTTTTCTCTTAAAATCCCCAAAAAGTTGTGATAATAGTCCAAAATAGAAAGAAAAGGAAGGTAATTATCAGAGGTAAGTATACAGTAAAAATGTTGATTAATTCAATAAATTAAAAATAATGATTTATTATCATTTCAACTTTACAATATTTAAAATCGATTGAAAAATAAAACATAAATAATGACAAATGAAACCACTTGAAAGTGATAGATATTATTAACCTAATTTTAAAATCCCATAATTCCCATATATAATATACAATACATTTTAACTTTATGAACCTTCAGTTTCTTATAATGTATCTGGTGCCCTCAGAAGTCAGTCGTTTATTTGAAAATAGGGAAAGAACTAAATACAAAATATAAAGTTTTAAAATTTTGATTATTTTTCTATAAACTCTTTTTATGTGTGCAGATTTATCCAATAAAAGATTTTATAACCGCGTAACAAAATGAAACTTCTGATTTAAAAAAAAGAAAAAAAAAGAGTTATTGGCTCGTGTTTTAGAGGTAGGCCGGCAATCGGCAGATGGGAGCATATCAACTCCTATCTAATAAAACGCTGCTGAAGGCTGGTGACCTTCTCAGCATAAATCACCAACCTATTGAGACTCTCGGCTTCCTTTCTCATGTCCTTATCCCCCCCCCCCCTCCAGTAACAGAAGTTTTGTAGGGACTGACGTTACAGCTTGACTCCACCATACGACAAATCACTGCTTAATTCGGACATGATTTCGATTCGCAAAACAAATCTCGCGCATACAGGTGATAGTTGGGAGTACAATCTAAACATGAATAATACAAACAATAAAGTAGCCGCGGAATGGACTAAAACTTGGATTGACGAAAAGCATGCACACGGGAAACGCAAAGGTCGAGTTTCAGGTGATGAATGGAGACTGGGTGTTTAGAATGCCAGAGGAGTGAATGATCTTAAAATAAGAGAACTATGAGAAACTATGCACATAAAGAAACTAGAGATTCTTTGTGTACCCGAGACGAAGAAAAAGGGTTGCGAAAGTAGAAACATAGAAAATGGGATGTTGTAAGGCGGTTTTGAAATATGGTCAGGAGTAGATAGTGAATCACATCGTAGTCAAGGGGTCGGTTTAATTATGAATGAAAAAGCAGGACAACATCTCATAGAGCATAATTTTGTATCACCCAGATTGCTATGGGCTAGAATGAAGGTAGGAATCAGAAGATTATTTATCGTAGCGTGCTACGCACCAGTTGATAGCGATTCAAGGGAAGTTAAGGACGCCTTCTGGGACACTCTAAATGATACAATAAGTATTTGCGATCAAGCTGAAAGAATAATTCTGCTAGGAGATATGAACGGATGGGTCGGTGTCCAACGTCAGGATACAGATACAGAAAAGGTGCTAGGTAATTTTGGAGATCCAACAAGAAAAAATTATAACGGGGAAAAAATAGTTAGCTTATGCTTAGAAAAGGGCCTATTTATTACAAATACTTGGTTTAGACATAAAATGATCCACATGTACACCTGGCGCAAAGGAAATAGCCACAGTATAATTGACTTTGTTATTGCGGATGGAAGACTAAGAGAACTAGTTACAGATACAAGAGTCATGAGGGGGCCGAATGCAATACTGATCACTACCTTTTAGTCTCCAAAATGAACGTAGGGCGGGGATGGAGAAGAAAGAGAACCAAACACACGAAAATAACGCGAATCAAGGTCAAAAACTGACAGAAACCAGAAGTGCGTATACATTTTCAGAATAAGATAAACGAACGCATAGATAAGGCAATTTAGGAGTCGCTTGAAAGCAATAAAGATATAGAGGGCGCGTGGGCTTTGTTACGGGATATCATTGTCAAAACTGCGACCGAAGTATGTGGTACGGCGGTTGTAGGAAGAAAATCGGGTGACGCATGGTGGAATGATGAACTTGAGGCAGCCCAAAAAGAAAAGAAAGTAGCGCAGAATAAAACGCTGAACATGACAGGTCTTAGCGATGAGGAGGGAAATAGACTTAAAAATGATTACAGACACAAAAATAGGAAAGTTAAACGACTAGTCAAAGAGAGTAAAGAGAAAATCAGAACAGAAGAAGAGAACAAAATAAAAAACTGCTTTGAAGGAATTATGAAACTATTATATAAACAGTTGAAGGAAAGTAAAAGTACAGAGTTTGTCAGCATGAGAAACAGTAAAGGTGAAATGCTATATGATATAGACGGGATAGTAGACGCTTTAAAAGACTCCTTTAAAGAACTATTAGGAGGTGAAGATATAGGGCAACAAAACTGCGACATAGAACATAATGCATTAGAAAACCCAATTGAAAAAGTCAGTGTTACTGAGGTCAGAGATATAATTAAGAACTTGAAAAACGGTAAGGCTGCGGGTATAGACAGTATTAGTGCTGAAATGCTTAAGTACGGTGGCGATTACATACCTCACAGTTTATGCGAATTAATAAATCTATGTATCGAATGGGAGAAGTCCCAGCCGATTGGAGAAAAGCGAATATCATACCAATATACAAAAGAAAGGGAGATAAAAGCAACTGCAGTAATTACAGAGGTATCAGCCTACTAAGTGCCGTAAGTAAAATATACTCAAAAATACTTATCCGTAGGGTAATGGAAATTACAGAAGAGAAGATATGGGAAGTCCAAAGTGGATTTATGTCAGGAAGATCATGTACAGATCAGATATTTAGCATAAGATAGGTCACAGAAAAAAGTTTGAGAGTAGGAAAGAAAGTCTTCTGTGCATTTATTGATCTAGAAAAAGCATTTGACAAGGTAAATAGAAGTAAACTTTGGGAAGTCCTTGAAGAGTATGGAGTAAATGGAGGGCTCCTACAAGCAATAAAAACAATATATACAGGTAGTAAAGCGAGTGTAAGGGTAAATGGGAAACTGAGTGACTGGTTCGATATTATGCAAGGCGTGAAGCAAGGATGCGTTATGTCCTCGTGGCTATTTATCATATTCATGGATAAGTGTCTAAGAACTGCCCTCTTCGACGAAGAAGGTGTAGATCTCGAAACCGTCAAGGTACGTGGGTTAGCTTTCGCAGATGACAAAATTTTTATGGCAGAATCAGTCGAGGACTTGCAAAGAATGTTGAATAAACTTAATACAAGCATGAAGAACATGGGCCTTAAAATTAACGTGAATAAAACGAAAATCATGGTGTTTGAGGGAAAAAGTGAGAAAACAATATGCAACATTGTCCTTAATGATGAGAGATTAGAACAAGTTGAGAAATACGTATATCTATACTCTGTTCCCCGAGAGAAGGACCTGAAGACGCGCATGGGGGTTGTGGTTTCTCGATGGAGGAGTGTCCTTACCCTTTTTTTTCACACGTAGTTTCTTCATTTCTCTTATCATTGGTCCCTTGGTATATTTATGACTATTTTTGGGTTTCTTTGTCAAATATTTCGAAAGATTTGCACCAGATGTTAGCCGTGAAAGAAGAGGACCTCACCGCGTTCTAGTCTCGAGTTACAGGGGACAACGGTAGCCAGTTGACTTTTTTTGGAAAAGGGGCAAAAATTAAAAAGTTAAAAATTAATAATTCTCCAATAACTCGCTTGACAGTAACATATTCGGAATGTGCACATTATTCTGATTCCAACGACATGTAATTTGTCCATAAAGGTTGAAAATTGGAGAACTAATCAATGTTAAATTAAATATTGAGCTGAAGTTTCTTCAAGTAAACTTCTTCAAACCTTCAACTTTTCGAAGCAAGTAATATATCATTGGAATCGGAAAAATTCGTAGATGCTGATTATATTATTTTCAAATTGCTAATTGCAAAATTGTCAGTTTTTAAATTTCTTTCCTTTGACCTGTCTGGGGGCAAAAGACCCCTGCTGCGGTAAGGTAGCCGAAACAGATATCACTGAAAAAACAGACTGTCGACCATTGTCGTAAATCAATCAAGACAAGAGTTTTTCATGAAGTTGAAGGACTTCACTTCGGATTGGCTGAAAGATGTCAAGAAATCCCGCCTTCTTGAAAAAATTTAACAATAGACTGCGCGAAGAAAACCAAAATTGGTCGTCCTTCAGGTCCTTCTCTCGGGGAACAGAGTATAGGTAGTCTATTCACTAACGACGGAAAAATATATGGGGAGTTAGATAGGCGCATAAATAAGGGTAAGCAGGTTACCGGTAGAGCAGGGTCCATCCTCACAAATAAAAACTTATCAAAAAAAGCTAAAATGGCCATACATAACTCTATTTTCGTACCAACTGTACTATACGGTAGCGAGACATGGACCTGTCAACAAAAGGACAGGAGTAAAATCAACGCGATCGGCATGGAACCTCTGCGCATGATATGCGGAAGAACGCTGATGGACAAAGTCCGAAACGAGACAATCCTCAAAGAATGTGGTACAGGAGAGACACTAGTTGACATATAGGGAAGAAATCAGTTAAGATGGTTCGGACATCTTGAAAGAATGAAAGATGAACGACTGACGAAGAAAGTATATAAAGGTAAAGTAAATGGCAGAATGCCCAGAGGTAGACCGCCGAAAGAATGGTTAGAATCTGTGAATGAGACATCAATCTGAAGAGACATAAGAAGTCATAGGAACATAAGAGCTTGCATGAAAAAATGCATGGACGTGAAGGAAGCTAGAGTAGTATGCCAGGACAGAAAAGTGTGGCGACAAATAGTTTATAAACAGAGTGACAACAGAGTGAATGATGCCTGGAACAAAGACCTTGGATACTAATGGGCCCAAGTGGGGAACCATACATAACAATTTTGTGAGGCTCCTCACTTGGGGTGATCGCTAGAGAGATTGATCAGCAACCTGGGTCGGAGCAGTGTTGTGGAGTGAACGTGTCATTTGAATAAATAACACGAAAACTCCAGATCAATCTAAAACATCTATACCTAATACCTATATACCTATTTACCTTATACCATATACTGACCTACTTTCCACCTATATACCTATTTCACTATTTTCCAACCGAGCAAGTCACGCCTACCCCGAAAGGGCTTAATGGTATAATGATAATAATATTCCCTGTAGAATCACATAGTCTAAAACATTCCATAAGAATTCCTGAAAGCCCCAGCCTCGGGTTCGTTCTCGTGCATTTTCGGCTTCACACGAGGCTGGCCGAGTTCATCGTCGAGGAGAAAAACCGACCACGTGATAATGTAAAGGAGCAAAGTGGGAGAACCTTTCCCCTTCATTATTGGCTCTTTTTTCCTCTCGCCTTTTCTTAGGTCGTTTTTGCTCTCGCGCGTTTTTACTTCGCTTTTGCGTACGTCTTTTTTCTTTCGCTTTTGTTCTCAGCGTTTCAATTAATACTCTTCAAAGAACCCCAATTTTTTCAAAAAAGAGGCTAAAAACCCAATTCTTCAGTTTGTATCTGTACTTTGGTACCTGTTAATTTTACGAAAAAATGTTTAATATTTTTTAATTAAGGCTCATGTAGGGGCTAATGTAACCTAGAAAACTTACCTGACAAAATCAATTCCAAATGCTAGCGCAACTAATGATTATGAGGGGGCAATTTCTTTCCTCTTGGAAGCTCAAATCCATATTTAAGACGGAAAATCCCTGCGGATCGTCAACGCTTGAGGTAAATAAGTTAAGTTCCTTAAATATTGCATCTACAATATGCAGCAGAAGAAAAATAAACAGAATTGGCGCGATATTCAAAATAGAAGAATTATTCTAACAGACATAGGAGTTTATTTCGGAGTTTTTTGAATAATTATTTTATTTTTAATATATTTGTCTTTTTTTAGTGTTTTTATACAAATATATTTTTAATAAAATACATTTGTCATGGTTTTTAATAATTTATTACAACTTTATAAAACTTATCACTCTTTTGTCTGTTGGAATGATTTTTCTATTTTGAATATCGCGCCAGTTCTTTTTTTCTACTGCTTTGGAAATGCAATATTCAAGAAATTTAACATATTTATCGCAAGTGTTGACGATCTGCAGGGACTTTCCGTCTCAAATATGGATTTGAGCTTTCAAGAGGGAAAAAAATAGCCCCCCGATAATCATTCGCTGCGCTAGCATTTGGAATTGATTTTTTCAGGTAAGTTTTCTAGGTTATATTACCCCCTAAAAGAGCTTTAATAAGCAAACGCAATTTCGACTAATTTTGAAAGAGAGCAATGATCTAGATTTAATAGGTCATAAGTTATAACCAACCAAAGTTGACCTGTTTTTCACTTATTTTTCAGAACAAATTTAACGTGTTTACATTTAAAAAAATACTTCGTTTGTTGGTAAAACATCATTAATGAAGCCAGAGAAAAAGTTGGATTGCTCGTTTCGTGCATATCCTATGGAAAAAATGGTAATATGATAGGGGAGAGTGATGGGGTATGGCGTCCGTGTGGTGCACGGTGTCAATTACAAAAAACGCCCACGTTTATTGATTTCAATATTATTTTTTTGCATAAAATGACTTTCTTTGTTCGGAAAAATAGTGATGTGATGAAATTTTCATTTTAAAATACGTGTCAGAAGAGTTATTATAAAAAAAAAACAGTTTTGACGGAAACAGATGGAAAAGTCTTTGACAGAAATTAAGCAGTTACACCATATTTTGAAATACTTGAAGCATGAAAATGTAAGATTCTAATAGGTGAAGTATTTCTTTAAACGTCTGGTGCCATAAATTGCTTTATAAACATTCTAAATGTATTAAAATTAATAAAATCTTGAAACATGACATACGGGGCATGCTGTCTCCAAAACTTTGTGGAGATGGTAATTCCCAGTAAAAAAAAACTAATTGGGACGAATTGAGAACAATTCGCCAGGAGCCCCCGTGAATCTTGCTTTGCGACAATCACGAATTGGAGATGGTGGTGTATTCGTGTAAATTCGTGAAAAGTAATAAAGTCTTCAAATATCCTATTTTCCCGAATTCAGCGAAATTTTCAGCACGAATTATTTTCAGTGTCCGCCAATTCATTTTGATTTGCGAGATTTTAAGTCAAGCTTCAATTCGCCAGGATTCGCCAGCGCGAATACAGTTATAGACTGGCCTATTCAATCGAATTCGTAAGCTATAACCAACGCGCTCGGTATCACGGATCCGTTGTAAATAAATATCAATGAGTCCCGTATCTCAGTGGCCACCCTCTGGACTTTTTACACTTGAGATCGCTGGTTTAAATCTCGAGGCATGCAATTTTTATTATTTTTTTTGGAAATGACCTCGACAACGAATTAAGGCGAATTGACACGCATTCAATTCGCTCTGGCTCAATTCGTTTCAACGAATCAGAAAGCAGAATTCGGGCGAATTTTAACATGTTAATTCACCGCAATCCTCCCGAATCAGTTTTCTTTAAACTGGGAACAGTGCTTGATAACAGGTCGGTAATTTGATCGATAATGTAGAAAAACACAGCAATTTATTTGTGTCTGTTCTGTCTGATTAAATTCGAGGTTTTTAAGAATAAAGTTATACAGATAATGAAAATCGGAACGTGATTTGAAGTTATATTTAATAATAATACGGTAAGTACCAAGTTCACGTTTAATTACTTTGAAATAGACTATCATGTGAAATTCGTGATTATAGCCTACAAATATGAAAATTGTCCTTATAAAAAAAAAAACTTGATTAGCATTTCGAACTCGAAAGTTCATTGCCTCACTACCCGATTCGAGTAGTGTTTCTAGGTGGATAAATACTACCGTGTGGGTCCACCACACCCACGACGGGTCAACAACACGCAGTATTCCCCGAACGGTCACCCATCCAAGTAATAACCGCGCCCAACACTGCTTAACTTCAGTGATCTAACGGGAACTGGTGTTTTCAGCGTGGTATCGCCGTTGTCGATTGCCGAAAATTGTCCTTATACAGGTTATAAATGTATTTACATTCCTAATTATAATTTTCTAATAAAATATACTTGAGAGGATTCTCTTTACTTAACTGCTCAATTTCATGTTTTATTCCTTTGAAAGAGACCAGCATGTAAACTTTCAGATTATAACCTAAAAAGATTAAAACTTATTGTTATTAAGTTTTTCCATTCCTGCTTATAAATTCCCATTTCAAACACACTTCAAGCAATTCTCTTTATTTATTAGGGTGGTCCTAATAACATGGGTTGAACAATAACTCAATAAATAGGATTTCGAATATTATTGATCAATGCCTGTTTTGAATTTTCGCGCTTTTGGTACCTTTCGGTAAACAAGATATCTGTTAAAGGCAAATGCAGATCTTTACACGGCGAATAGAATCTTCAAGGAGTAAGAGGTTATAACTAAGTTTTGCGGCATAATTTACTTTGATTGGTAAGAAAACATTTATTTAGTGTTGACCATGTCTCGAGTAATTTTTTTCGTTACATTATACTTTGAAGAATTATTATATTGTACGCTTTTATTCTAAAACGTTCATATTCTTGAAATAAACCGGGACTAATATGATGGACACCATGCCCCATGGTTTGGGAAATGCTGACCTAAATGCAAGACCAACGAATTAATTAAATATCAAATAATGACGTTGTGAAAAAACGGATTCAAGTAATGACATATGCAACCTGATAATGTGAGCTTCTCACCAAAAAATACAGAAATCAAAATCACATTTCAATTATAATTTAGAGGACATTTCATTCAAAGCCTGACACCATACCCCACTCTCCATTAAATCAAAGGGGGCCAAATTTTGCGTTATATAAAATAAAATGTTTTAGCTCTTATATGTCAGGAGTTATGACCGTATTTGAGCATTTTTTGGCATATATGCATCTGTAATTGATTACAAATACACTTTTTTCTCATTTATCGTTAAGAAACAATTAATTGCGTAACCATTGTGTGAATAATACTATGTACACTATTATTTTGGTGCATATTTTATATATTTTCTTTGTAAAAATTACTTCGACAATATCTGTTGTCGAAAGTGCATTCACTTTATACATTATCTCAATCACAATCACAAATATATATTAACTGTTTTTACACTGTTTATTCATTATTCATAACAAATTTTATTGAAGGCATTAGTTTTACAAAATTTGGTACTGAGCATGCCTAATTAAATAATTGAGAGCAAGACATTGAAGTAAAACTAAAAAAAAAAATAAAAAAATTTTAATATTCAATCGAATTGAAATACATAATAACAATTATAACCAAAATGCTCGAATACGACCGCAGTACATTTTTCAGTACATACAGAGCCTTCTGAATAAAAAGGTAAAAGTTTCGTGGTCATAACTCGTGACCTATAAGAGCTAAAACCTTTTTTTTTAATTTTATTTTACGCGCTATTAAAAAAAAAAAACATTTTTGACTGAGAAGAGCGAAAAAATTTGTTTTTCTAAAGATGAATTCTTTTTAGTTTACACATAATTTCATGTATTAAAACTTTTTCTCTGACATCATTAATAAAGTTTTACTCACAAGCAAAGTATTTTGAAAAAACTGAACACGAGTAATTTGCCTTGAAAAATATTAGGGCTAAGTCATTGTTTTTTTAATTACTCGAAATTGCGTCTACTTTAATCAAAAATTCAAAATTTTTTTCGTAAAATGAACAGGTTCCAAAGTACCGATACAAACTTCAGAATTGGGATTTTTCATCTCTTCTTTTGAAAAAATTTGGGTTCTGTGAAGAGTCATAACATGAGACATAGAAGGTTTTTTTGTTTTTTGTCTTTCTGAGAATTTCCTCTAGTTTAATTTTACCGTTGAACACTTTGCCCTTAAATGCAATGGGGCGGATCAGTCTACGCAAGCACGATTTTTGGAACTTTTTAAAAAAATGCTTCCGAGACGCGCCGTAGACTTTTCTAGAAAATTCTACGAACATTTGGAATTTTCTTCAGGGCCTTTCAATAAATCGCTTCAAGAAGAAAACACGCTTTACCTACTAAATACGGTGAGAAGACCCTTTTTCATACGAGATGCCTGGACTACATAAGGGGCCATGCATAAATTACGTAACACTTTTTGGGGGGAGGGGGGGTCTAGCTTAATGTTACATAATGGTGAAAAACTACAGGGAGAAGTCGGAAAAAGCGTTACATAGGGGGGGGGGGGGGGG
>CAKNXH010056799.1:405-14710 GCA_932178445.1 Andricus quercusramuli
TAACCAAATCTTCCAGTGTATTCCACCAAATTATTAATATTTGAGTTAATGAAGCAAAACTAATTTTTAAATTAATACAAAAACTTTCTAATCAAGAATAATTGTTGGGTCAACCAAATATTAAGCTATTAATAGGCCATATTTTGTCGATTTAACCAAATGTTTGAGATAAATCCACCGAATTATTTAAATTTAAGTTGATCAAGCAAACATTCTTTGGAAATGATTAACAATTTTTTCTAGCCAATAATTCTTGTTTGGTCAACTAAATATTTAGTTGAATGCTGAATAGATATCACCAATAGGCGATATTTTGCCGATTTAACCAAATCTTTCAGTTTAATCCACTAAATTATTAAAACTTGAGTTAAGAAAGAAAAAATTATTTTGAAATCAATACACAAGTTTCCTAACCAAGAATTATTGTTGGATGAGTCAAATATTTAAATGTCCATAGGCAATATTTTGTAGATTTAACCAAATTTTTCAGTTGAACGAACAAATTATTTAAATTTGAGATCATCAAGCAAGCATTATTTCAAAATCAATAAAAAAATTTCTAAACGTGAATTATTGCTGGATCAACCTAATATTTAGCTCTCCCTAGGCAATATTTGGTAGATTCACCTAAATGTTTGAGTTATATCTACCAAATTATTAAAATTTGCGTTAATCAAGCTAAAATAATTCTGGAATCAATAAAAAAATTTTCTAAACAAGAATCATTGTTGGGTCAACCAAATATTTAGTTGTTCATAGGCAATATTTTGTCTATTTAACCAAATGTTTGAGTTAAATCTACCGAAGTATTAAAATTTGAGTTAATCAAGCCAAAATCATTTTGAAATCAATAAAAAAGTTTTCTAACCAAGAATTATTGTTGGGTCAACCAAATATTTAGTTGTCCATAGGCAATATTTTGTAGATTTAACCAAATTTTTCTGTTGAATCCAACAAATTATTAAAATTTGAATTAATCAAGCAAGAATTAATTTGAAATCAATACAAAAATTTCCTAACCAAGAATTATTTTTGGGTGAACCAAGTGTTTAGTTGTCCATAGGAAATATTTTGTCGATTTAACCAAATTTTCAGTTGAATCCAACAAATTATTTAAGTTTGAGTTAATCAAGTCGATTGAACTAAATTTTTTAGTCGAAACCATCAAACCATTCAAATTTGAGTCAATCAAGCAAACATTATTTTAAAATCAATAATAGATTTTATTAACCAAGAATTATGGTTGGGTCAACCAAATATTAAGTTGCAAAAATTGGGGTTTACCAACACAAATTTGGTTAATTCAACCAAATATTTATAGGATTGTTAATTGAGTATTGCTTTATGAACAATTTGGATTTAAAATAATATTTAAATGAATTACCTGTTTCTGTGATAGCCCGTTCAAAATCGATAGGACCTTCAACAGGTTCAAATGGTTTTACCTTTTCTGTAAAAAATGCAATTAACGTCAGCGATATCGCTTTGTCTAGAGATAGGGTAAGAGCTTTTTTTTCATTTAGCATTTTACATTTTTGTTTTATTTTAATTTTTTCATTCATATAAATTGAAAAAAAAATATTCTGAAATATTCTACAGATTTGAGTAAGATTTTATTTAATTTAGAAGATTCAATAAAATTCAACAAAATTAAAGTGAATTGAAAAAAACACCGAATTACAAAAAAAGACAATTTTGAAAAATTTGAGGGGAATGACAACATTTTGATGAAATTGAAAAAAATTCAGGTGATAACAAAAATACAAGTGAATTGTGGAAAATTCAAAATTAATTTAAAAAATCGTCGAATTAATTAAATTTGTAATGATTTAAGAAAAACTGAAAGGAATTCAAAAGAATCTGATGAAAAATTAAGAAATTAGAAGAATTCGGGATATATAAAAAATGAATTAAGTAGAATTGAGTGAATTTAAAAGAATTCCAGTGAATAACAAAAATCAGGGTAAATAAAGTAAATCAAGAGAATTCAAAAGTATTCAAAAGAATTCAGGATGAATTAATAAGAAATTAGGTGAATTCCAAATGAATTCAAATAAATTGGAAAACAAATGGAATGATTTGAGTAGAATCGAGTGAATTCAGAAGAATTCAAGAGAATAAAAAATTAGAGTAAATTAAAAGAATTCAAGAGAATTTCAAAGAATTTAGGATAAATTAATAAGAATTTCAGTTGAATTTTAAATGAATTGAAAGAAAGTATTACATTATTATCAGACATATTGGAGTGAATTTGAGAGAATTGAAAACAATTAAAAAATATTATTGAAAAATTATTAAATTCATCGAATTTGGTATTGAGAAAGATTCATGGGAATTTAAATAACTTTGATAATGTAACTAAAAATTCAAGATTAAATAAAAAGAATTAGCGTAAATTACAAAAAATAACAAAAAAATGAAATGAAAAAAAATTGAGTGAATTTATAAGAATTTAAATAATTAAAAAATCGAGGTAAACTGAAAAAATTCAAGAGAATTTAAAAGAGTTCAAGAGAATTTAGGATGAATTAATAAGAACTCAGGCTGAATTCCTAATAAATTAAAATGTATTGGAAAAAATTAAAAAGTATTACATTGATTTCAGTGAAATGGAATTGAGTTCAGAAGAATTCAAGGGAATTGAAAACAAATCAAAAATATTTAAAAAATCATTGTATTAATTAAATTTAGAATAAATTGAGGAATATTGAAGGGAATTCAAAAGAATTTGATGAAATAAAAAAAATTCAAGTTCGTTTTGAGAAGAAATCAGGACAAGTTAAAAAAAAGTCAACGATTTGAGTAGGATTCAGTGAATTTTTAAAAATCCAAGTGATTAAAAAAATTCAGGGTGCATCAACAAAAAATCTGAAGAATTTGAAAGGATTCAAAAGCATTCAGGATACATCAATAAGAATTCAGGGTGAATTCCAAGTAAATTCAAATGGATTGAAAAAAATTAGCAATAATTTGTTGATTTGAGAAACAATAGAGTGAATTTAGAAGAATTCAAGGGAATTCAAAAAAATCCGATACAATTCATACGAATTGAAGATAAATTAAAAATTATTCAACTTAATAGAACAAAATTTGTTCAATTCAAAAAAATTCCATTTAATTCAAATAAATAGAAGTGAATGGAGAAGGTCAATAAAAGTGTAATAAAATTCATAAGAATTCTAAGAGAATTTATTAGTTTTTGGGATTAATTTAAAAAATTGAAAATCGAAAGAGTTCCGTTGAATTCAATGAATTTCAATAGAATTTCAAAGGTTTCAGGTCAAATTAAAAAAAATTCAGAGGGATTGAAAAAAAAACAAGACAGTTCAATAAATTTGGTAGAATTCAGTGAATTTAGAAAAATTCAAGTGAATTAAAAAATCGGAGAATATAAAAAAAAAATCAGGAGAATTAAAAATAATTCAAAAGAATTCATAGGAATAAAAAAAATCGTCAAAATTCAGCAACCCTTGGACTCTCTATTCCAATTCATTGAAATATGTGACTCAAGTGTGACTTGAATTTAAAAAAAATTATTTTGAAAAATATTCAACAGATGTGAGAAAAATTTGAGTCAACATAGAAGAATTCCTGGGAATTCAAGGAACTTTGAAAAAACAATTTTCGTTGAATTAAGCAAAGTGGGAGTGAACAAAGTTCAGGGAGAATTCAACAAAATTAAAGTCAATTGAAAAAAACATCCAATTACAAAAAAGACAATTTTGCAAATTTTGAATTTTGCTTTTTTAAAAAATCGACTATAGTGATTTTATCTCTGAAAAATTACTAAAAAGTGATTTAAAAACAAAATTTAAAAAAAATGCGATTTTTTCATGGATTTTGGAATAATTTTAAATGGCGGTCTCTCATAAAGAGATCTTTTATTTAGAACAGTTGCATAATCCGATTATAACTTTCTAACTTTCTTTCTGTCTTCTCACATTTGCAAAATTGTATAAGAATATCTGATTTCTAAATATAAATTATTCCTTATTCATGCAGGAATGAAAAAAATTCTTTAATTCATTTTTATTATTTTTTTGTATTCGATACAGAAGGGGTTTGATCGGCATTTTACTATTTTTGAAAAATTTTAAATTTGGCTTTTAAAATTTCGGAAATAAATATTTATTAATAAATATTTTCACTTGGGAATTTGAAATTTCCAGAATTTTCATTTTTCGGGAAATTTCTGCTTCGATTTTTTTTCTCTGTTTGAATTTCCGACAAATCATTATTTTTGGGAATTTCAAAATTCGAAAATTCACTGTGTTAGAAAATTTGAACAATCGGTCTTTAAAATTTCAGAAATATATATTTTCAGTAGATTATTTTCTCGAATTTCCAAGCTTTTTTCCCGAATTTTCCCATTCCCCAAAGTTTAAGACTTGAATTTATAAAATTTATATTTTATTTATAAAAGTTTAATTTATATTTTTAATTTCTTTAAATTAAAATAATATATAAAGTTTAATTTAAAAATATATTAAATTAATTATATATTTCAATTATTAATTAAATTCAATAATTATAAATAAAAGATTATTCTAGCAGAGCAAAAACGATCAAATTTTCTTTCTTGAATTTGATATTTCGGCTATTCACTGTTTTCGGGAATCTGAAAATTCGGATTTCAAAATTTCAGGAATAAATATTTTCTGTAATTTTATATTTCCTCCCAGGAATTTTAATTTTTCGGGATATTTCTGGTTTTGTATTTTTTCGATATTTTGCCACATTAGAAATTTCGCCAAATTTTTTAATTTCCCAAATACGGAATAGACTGTAAAATTAATAACCGAAACAATTTCACTATTTTCCATGATTTAAACGGCAATTTACTATTTTTGGGAATTAGGAATCCACAATTTTCGAGAATTTGAAAATTGTGTTTTTCAAATTTCGTGAGTGAATATTATTAGAAGTTTCATTTTATTTCAGAATTTTCACAGTCCCAAATGTGGGAAATTACCGAAAAATTTATTTCTAAAACAGAAATTTTCTGGAAAGTGAAAATTCGCGAATTTTAAAAATTCCGAAAGAAAGTAAAAGCGAGAGTAAAACTACCAAAAAGTTTTATTCCCATATATCAAATTCCGCCTGCTTTTTATGACTAAATTTGCAACTTTTGTAAATTCTCATGTTTCCAAAAATAGAAAATTCTCAAAATTAGTAAAATTCCGAATTTGCGAATTTCGCAAATTATCAAATTTCCAAAAATAGCAAATTCCTGAAATAAAAAAATTCCAAATTTTCAAATTCCGTAATGTATCAAGTTTCCAAAAATATTAAATTCTTGAACATAGGAAAATTTTGAATTTGCAAATTCCATAAATCATCAAGTTCCCAAAAATAGGAATTTTCTGAAATTAGGAAAATTCTGAATTTACAAATTGCGTAATTTATCAAGTTTCCAAAAATAGCAAATTCTCGAAATTAGTAAAACTATGAATTTGCAAATTCCATAATTGATCAAATTTCCAAAAATAGCAAATTCCTGAAATTAGAAAAATTACAAATTTTCAAAATCCGTAATTAATCAAGTTTCCAAAAATATTACATTCCTGAACATATGAAAATTCCGAATTGCCAAATTCCGTAATTTATTAGGTTTCCAAAAATAGCAAATTCCTGAAATTAGGAAAATTCTGAATGTGCAAATTCCGTAATTTATCAAGTTTCAAAAAATTTAAATTTTCTTAAATTAGAAAAATTACGAAATTGCAAATTGCATAATTTATCAAATTTCCAAAAATAGCAAATTCCTGAAATAAGAAAAATTCCAAATTTCAAATTCCTTAATTTATCAAGTTTCCAAAAATAATAAATTCCTGAACATTGGAGAATTTCGAATTGGCCAATTCCATAAATCATCAATTTCCCAAAAATAGCAAATTCCTGAAATTAGGAAAATTCTGAATTTACAAATTGCGTAATTTATCAAGTTTCCAAAAATAGAAAATTCCTCAAAATTGGGAAAATTCCGAAATTACAAATTCCATAATTTATCAAGTTTAAAAAAATCCTGAAATTAAGAAAATTCCGAATTTGCAAATTCCTTAACTTATTAGGTTTCCAAAAATAGCAAATTTTTGAAATCAGTAAAATTCTGAAATTGCAAATTCCATAATTCATCAAACTTTCAAAAATTGAAAATTCTTGAAGTAAGGAAAATTCCGAATTTGCAAATTTCATAATGTAACAACTTTTCAAAAATAGGAAATTTCTGAAATTAGGAAAATTTCGAATTTGCAAATTTTTTTTAATGAGTAAGTTTCCAAAAATATAAACTTCCTGAATTTAGAAAAATTCTGTAAATCATTAAGTTTCAAAAAATGGAAAATTCTCGAAATTAGTAAAATTCTGAATTTTCAAATTCCATAATTTATCAAATTTCCAAAAATAACAAATTCCTGACATTAGAAAAATTCTAAATTTGCAAAATCCATAATTTATCAAGTTTCAAAAAATATGAAAATTCTTAAATTAGAAAAATTTCTAATTTGCAAATTCTGTAATTTATTAAGTTTCCAAAAATGGAAAATTCTCGAAATTAGTAAAATTTTGAATTTTCAAATTCCATAATTTATCAAATTTCCAAAAATAAGAAATTCCTGACATTAGAAAAATTCTAAATTTGCAAAATCCATAATTTATCAAGTTTCAAAAAATATAAAAATTCTTAAATTAGAAAAATTTCTAATTTGCAAATTCTGTAATTTATTAAGTTTCCAAAAATATGAACTTCCTGAAATTAGAAAAATTCCGTAAATTATTAGGTTTCCAAAAATAGAAAATTCTCGGAAGTTGTAAAATTGCGAGTTTTCAAATTCCATAATTTATCAAATTTACAAAAATAACAAATTCCTAAAATTAGAAAATTTCCGCATTTGCAAATTCCATAATTTATCAAGTTTCCGAAAGTAGCAAATTCCTGAAATTAGGAGAATTCTAAATTTGAAAATTCCATAATTTACCAAGTTTCACAAAATAGAAAAATTCTTAAATTCAAAAAATTTCTAATTTGCAAATTCTGTAATTTATTAAGTTTTAAAAAATAGCAAATTCTCGAAATTAGTAAAACTATGAATTTGCAAATTCTATAATTTATCAAGTTTCCAAAAATAGCAAATTCCTCAAAATTGGGGAAATTGCAAATTTTATAATTTATCAAGTTTAAAAAAAAATCTTGAAATTAGGAAAATTCCGTAATCTATTAGGTTTCCAAAAATTGTAAATTCCTGAATATAGGAAAATTTAGAATTTGCAAATTCCATAAATCATCAAGTTTCCAAAAATAGCAAATTTCTGAACTAAGGAAAATTCTGAATTTACAAATTGCGTAATTTATCAGGTTTCCAAAATAGTTAATTTCTGAAATTAGGAAATTCACAAATTTCATAATTTATCAAGTTTCCAAAAATAGTAAATTTCTGAAATTAGGAAAATTCCGAATTTACAAATTCCATAATTTATCAAGCTTCAAAAATAGAAGATTCCTGAAATTAGGGAAATTGCAAATTCCTTAATTTATCAAGTTTCCAAAAATAGCAAATTCTCGAAATTAGTAAAACTATGAATTCGAAAATTCTATAATTTATCAAGTTTCCAAAAATAACAAATTCCTAAAAATTGGGGAAATTGCAAATTTTATAATTTATCAAGTTCAAAAAAAAATCTTGAAATTAGGAAACTTCCGTAATTTATTAGGTTTCCAAAAATAGCAAATTTTCGGAATTAGTACAATTACGAAATTGAAAATTCCATGATTGATCAAATTTCCAAAAATAGCAAATTCCCGAAATTAGAAAAATTTCAAATTGTCAAATTCCGTAATTTATCAAGTTTCCAAAAATAGTAAATATACAGGAAAATTTCGAATTTGCAAATTCGATTAATCATCAAGTTCCCAGAAATTGCAAATTTCTGAAGTAAGGAAAATTCTGAATTTGCAAATTAAATAACTCAACAACTTTCCAAAAATAGCAAATTCCTGAAATTAAGAAAATTCCGAATTTGCGAATTCCATAATTTATCAAGTTTTAACGAATAGAAAATTCCTAAAATTAGACAAATTCCGTAAATTATGAAGTGTACAAAAATAGTAATTTCCTGAAATTAGGAAAATTACAAATTCTGTAATTTATCAAGTTTCCAAAAATAGCAAATTGCTTCAAATTGGGGAAATTGCAAATTTTATAATTCATCAAGTTTCAAAAAAAAATCTTGAAATTAGGAAAATTCCGTAATTTATTAGGTTTCCAAAATTGCTAATTCTCGGAATTAGTAAAATTACGAAATTGAAAATTCCATGATTGATCAAATTTCCAAAAATAGCAAATTCCCGAAATTAGAAAAATTTCTAATTGTCAAATTCCGTAATTTATCAAGTTTCCAAAAATATAAAATTCTCGAAAGTAGTAAAATTCCGAATTTGCAAATTCCATAATTTATCAAGTTCCTATAAGTAGCAAATTCCTGAAATTAGGAGAATTCTAAATTTGAAAATTCCATAATTTACCAAGTTTCACAAAATAGAAAAATTCTTAAATTCAAAAAATTTCTAATTTGCAAATTCTATAATTTATTTAGTTTCAAAAAATAGCAAATTCTCGAAATTAGTAAAACTATGAATTCGAAAATTCTATAATTTATCAAGTTTCCAAAAATAACAAATTCCTAAGAATTGGGGAAATTGCAAATTTTATAATTTATCAAGTTCAAAAAAAAATCTTGATATTAGGAAAATTCCGTAATTTATTGGGTTTCCAAAAATAGCAAATTTTCGGAATTAGTAAACTTGCGAAATTGCAAATTCCATGATTGATCAAATTTCCAAAAATAGCAAATTCCTGAAATTAGAAAAATTTCAAATTTTCAAATTCCGTAATTTATCAAGTTTCCAGGAATAGTAACTTCCTGAATATAGAAAAATTTCGAATTTGCAAATTCCATAAATCATCAAGTTCACAAAAATTGCAAATTTCTGAAGTAAGGAAAATTCCGAATTTGCAAATTCCATAATTCAACAACTTTTTAAAAATAGAAAATTCGTGAAATTAGGAAAATTTTGAATTTTCAAATTCTGTAATTGATTAAGTTTCCAAAAATAGAAAATTTCTTAAATTAGAATAATCTCGAATTTGCAAATTCTGTAATTTATTAAGTTTCTAAAAATATGAACTTCCTGAAATTAGGAAAATTCCGGAAATTATTAAGTTTCCAAAAATATCAAATTCTCGAAAGTAGTAAAATTCGGAATTTGCACATTTCACAATTTACCAAATTTGCAAAAATAGAAAATTCTCGAAATTAGTAAAATTATAAAATTGCAAATTCCATAAATGATCAAATTTCCAAAAATAGCAAATTCCTGAAATTAGGATAATTTCAATTTTGAAAATTCTCTAATTTATTAAGTTTCGAAAAATATGAACTTCCTGAAATGAAGAAAATTCCGTAAATTATTAAGAGTCCAAAAATAGCAAATTTTCGAAATTAGTAAAATTTCGAATATGCAATATCTCATTTCCGAAATTCAAAAAAATGATTTTCAAATGACCGAAAATAGTAAATTGTGTAAGTAATTAAAATAAAATATAAGATTATCCTAACAGAAAAGAACAATAGAATAGTTTGTTTTTGCTGGGAATTGAAAATTGAGCAATTTAGAATTTTCGGGGGTTTGATCGGCAATATACTGTTTTTGGGAATTTCAAATTTCGTCAATTCACTAGTTTTTTAATTTTCACAATTCGGCTTAATAAATTTTCGGGTGTGTTTTTAGAACTTGAATTTTTTTTCGTGAATCTGAAATTTCGGAAAGAGTTTGTTTAATCATCAAGTTTGTTTGAATAAATCATCTGTATGTAAAAAAAAACTGTTAAATATATATATTTTTGCCAGAAATTGTAAATTCGACTATTTTCCAACGTTTGAAAATTTGGCTTTCAAAATTTCGAAAATTAATATTTTCACCAGTTTTACTTTCTTTCGTATATTCTTTTTTCGGGATTCCGTATTCAGGATTTCGAAAATTCGACAAAATCATATAATCCAATTTGGGCCACCCAATCGTTGCCCCCGAATATTTACAAATAAAGCTCATACGTACGATCTGGAAACAATCTTCGCCACCAATTACTGATGATCAACATCGGCTTTAAAACACACTTCCAGGTCCCGTGCATATTTAACAATTTTCACAAAATTTTTTCAGTCTCATGTCACCAGAAACAGTTTTTCCAAAAAATTGCACACCTTCACAAATTCCCAAGTAACTCCTTCACCTCACTCTAAAATCCGCACTGAGAAATTTTATATTTTTTTTCAAATTTCCAAAGAGTCAATTGTCGAAAATGGTCATCTGTCGAAAATGGTCAACTGTCGAAAATGGTCAAATTCCGAAAGAGGTGAACTGTCGAAAATTGGCAGAAGGGAAGAAGAATCGGATCGGATCCTTGATGAGCGAAAGTTGTCACCACTCGGACAGACGAGACACGTTACTCATTGAGAGAAAAATCCCCGTTAGAACGGTATATTTATTAGAGGGGCTTGCAAGCCTATATGTATATAAAATGAAGGTTAATTTTTTCCGAAAGTTGGGAGGGGGGCCGCCTGAACCAATTGCAATCGCGTGGGAGATCAACGGTGGAAACTTACGTCTAATTACTTGACGATATCTCGCACGATAGGGGGGCTTGATTTACAGCGATAAACTCATCCTTTGACAAATTTCCCTTGATAGGAAATGAAACATTTTCCATTGGTGCTGGTGACGCGGCGCGACCCGATCGGCCGTCGATCAACGGATGTTAGGCTGTCTCACAATCAGTCCCGGACGAGGATTTCGGACAGCCGCAAATCGAAAGTCTTCACTCTTCAGGAAAGTGCCATCGCAAGGGAAATGAAATATTTTGTCAACACGCCGTTTCACCCAGGCATGACGCACCATCGCAGTTCAAGATAACATCATATCATATATAATGTGGAAATTGTTTGCATTTAATCACAATTTTAAATTTTAATCGAGACACGCGCCCTCATTGTCATTGGCATTCTAGGCATTTTGGAATACAAGATATGCCTTTTATATTCAAAAAATATACACAGGATTTGGATTAAGATCTGCTTTGATTTTCAATTTGAAAATAAACTGGACATGAAAAGAATAAAGATACATTTTCAACCAAAAAAAAAGTATTTTCAAGGAAATATTTGAATTTTTAAAAAGAAGAAGAATTTTTAACCAAATATAGTTGTATTTTCTACTGAAAAGAGAAATTTTCTAAGAAATAGTTCAATTTTTAACTGAACAATTGAATTTTCAGCTAAAATTTTGAATCTTCAGCAAAAAAATGAATTTTTAATTAAACATTTCAATTTTCAACCAAAAATATTAATTTTTCAACAAGACGATTAATCTTTCACCAAAAAAATAATTTTTTCGCCAAGACGATTAATAGTTTACCACAAAAGAAGATTTTTCAACAAAATAGTGAAATTTTTAACCTAAGAAGATACATTTTCAAACATGGGAATTTTTTTTTCGATAAAATAGTTCAATTTCTAACCAAAGACATGAATTTTCAATTGAAATGATGAATTTCCAACAGAAATAAATAATTTTTAACTGATTTATCAAGTTTCCAAAAATAGGTTCATCAAAATTGAGAAAATTCCGAAATTGCAAATTCTATAATTTATCAAGTTTAAAAAAAATGCTGAAATTTGCAAATTCCATAATTTATCAAGTTTCAAAAACTAGCAAATTTCTCAAGTTTGGGAAAATTCAAAATTTTTGAAAAATTACAAATTCATGAAGTAAGGAAAATTCCGAATTTGCAAATTCCATAATTTAACAACTTTCGATAAATAGAAAATTCCTGAAATTAGGAAAATTTCGAATTTGCCAATTCTGTAATTGATTAAGTTTCCAAAAATATAAATTCCGCAAATTATTGAGTTTCAAAAAATAGCAAATTCTCGAAAATTCTCGTTTTGAAAAATAGAAAATTGCTGAATTTAGAAAAATCTCGTATTTGCAAATTCTGCAATTTATTAAGTTTCCAAAAATAGAAGATTTTCGAAATTTGTTAATTTTCGAAATTGCAAATTCCTGAAATTAGGAAAATTCCGAAGTTACAAATTCCATAATTTATCAAGTTTCAAAAATAGAAGATTCCTGAAATTAGGAAAATTTCTAATTTGGAAATTCTGCAATTGATTAAGTTTTCAAAAATATGTACTTCCTGCAATTAGGAAAATTTGCAACAAAAAAAGAGAAAAAATGTTTAACCAAATATAGTTGCATTTTTTCCAAAAAGAGAAATTTTTCAATTAAATTGTAAACTTTCTAACTGAACAATTCAATTTTCAACTCAAATGACAAATCTTGAGCAAAACATGGATTTTTTTTTTATATATAGTTTAATTTTCAACGGAAAAGATGAATTTTCAACAAAATAGTGAGATTTTCAAGCAAATATTTAAATTTTTAACTAAAGAACATGAACTTTCAAATGAGGATTTTTTTTCGATAAAATAGTTCAATTTCTAACCAAAGTAATTTTCAATTGAAACGATGAATTTTCAACAAGAACAAAATAATTTTCAACTATAATTTATCAAGTTTCCAAAAGCAGCAAGTTCCTCCAAATTGGGAAAATGCCGAATTTGCAAATTACATAATTCATCGAAGAAAAAAAAAATCCAGAAATTAGGGAAATTCCGAATTAGAAAATTATGTAATTTATTAGGTTTCTAAAAATAGCAAATTCTCGAAATTAGTAAAAATCCGAAATTGCAAAATTCCATAATTTATCAAATTTCCAAAAATAGAAAATTCCTATAATTAGGAAAATTCGGAATTTGCGAACTCCATAATTTATCAAATTAAAAAAAAAATCCAGAAATTAGGAAAATTCCGAATAGGCAAATTCCGTAATTCTTTAGGTTTCCAAAAGTAGCTAATTCTCGAAATTAGTAAAATTCCGAAATTGCGAATTCCACAATTTATTAAATTTTTGAAAATAGCAAATTCCTGAAATTAGGAAAATTCCGAATTTGCGAATTCTTTATTTATCAAGTTTAAAAAAATAGAAAATTCCTGAAATAAGGAAAATTGGGTAAATTATTCAGCTTCCAAAAATTGAAAATTTTCAAAAATAGCAAATTCCTGAAGTTAGGAAAATTCCGAATTTGCGAATTCTATAATTTATTAAGTTCTCAAAAATATAAACTTCTTGCAGTAAGAAAAATTCCGTAAATTGTTCAGTTTCCAAAAATAGAAAATTTTTGAAATTGGTAAAATTCTGAAATTGCAAATTCCATAATTTATCAAATTTTCGAAAAAAGCAGATTCCTGAAATTAGGAAAATTCGGAATGAACGAATTCCATAATTTATCAAGTTGCGAAAATAGAAGATTCTTGAAATTACACAATTTTCTAATTTTGAAATTCTGTAATTGATTAAGATTCCAAAAATATGAACTTCCTACAATTAGGAAAATTTGTGAAAAAAAATTGTTTAACGAAATATCGTTGCATTCTCTACCAAAACGGCAAATTTTCAATGAAATAGTAAACTTTTTAACTGAAAAATCGAGTTTTCAACTAAAATGACGATTCTTCAGCAAAAAATAAATTTTTAATTAAATATAGTTGAAGTTTCAGCTATGAAGATGCATTTTCAACAAAATAGTTCAATTTTCAACCGAAGAAATGAATTTTCAACCTAAAAGATGATTTTTTCACGAAAAAGATGAATTTTTCAACAGAAAAATAATTTTTTCACGAAGACGATTAATATCTTGCCACAAAAGAAGATATTTCAACATAATAGTGAAATTTTCAAGCAAATATTTAAAATTTTAACTAATGAACGTAAATTTTCAAATCAGGAATTTTTTTCGATAAAATAGTTAAATCGCTAAGCAAAGTAATTTTCAATTGAAATGATGAATTTTCAACAAGAATAAAATAATTTTCAACCATAAGTTATCAAGTTTCCAAAAATATCAAGTTCCTTAAAATTGGGAAAATTCCGATATTTCAAATTCCATAATTTACCAAATTTTTAAAAAATCCTGAGATTTGGGAAATTCCGGATTGGCAAATTCCGTAATTTATTAGGCGTCCAAAAATAGCGAATTCTCGAAGTTAGTAATGTTCCTAAATTACAAATTCCATAATTTAACAAATTTTCGAAAATAGCAAATTCCTGAAATTAGGTAAATTCCGAAATTGCGATTTCCATAATTTATCAAGTTTTAAAAAATAGAAAATTCTTGAAATTAGGAAAAG
>CAKNXH010056799.1:29710-40232 GCA_932178445.1 Andricus quercusramuli
TAACTGAACAATTGAATTTTCAGCTAAAATGATGAATCTTCAGCAAAGAAATAAATTTTTGATTAAATATTTAAATTTTCAACCAAAAAGATGAATTTTCCACCAAGATGACTAATTTTTCACCAAAGAAATAATTTTTCGCCAAGATGATTAATATTATTTACCACAAAAGAAGATTTTTCAACAAAATAGTGAAATTTTTTAACAAATATTTAAATTTTTAACTGAAGGAAATTAATAATCAATTGAGGAAGATTTTTTTCGATGAAATAGTTCTATTGCTAACCAAAGACATGAATTTTCAGTAAAAATGATGAATTTCCAAGAACAAAAAAAGTTTTTAACAATAATTTATCAACTTTCCAAAAATAGCAAGTTTCTCAAACTTGGGAAAATTCCGAAATTGCAAATTCCATAATTTATCAAATAAAAAAAAAATCCTGGAATTAGGGAAATTCCGAATTGGCAAATTCCGTAATTTAGGCCAAAAATAGCCAGTTCTCGAAATTAGTAAAATTCCGAAATTGCAAATTCCATAATTGATCAAATTTCCAAAAATAGCAAATTCCTGAAGTTAGGAAATTTCCGATTTTATAAATTCCATAATTTATCAAGTTTCAAAAATAAAAGATTCCTAAAATTAGGAAAATTTATAATTTGGAAATTTTGTAATTGATGAAATTTCCGAAAATATCAACATCCTGAAATTATGAAAATTCCGTAAATGATTACGCCTTCAAAAATAGCAAATTTTCGAATTTAGTAAAATTCCGAAATTTCAAATTCCACAATTTATTAAATTCCCAAAAATAGCAAATTCCTGAAATTAGGAAAATTCCGAATTTGCGAATTCCACAATTTATCAAGTTTTAAAAAATAGAAAATTCCTGAAATTAGGAAAATATCTAATTTGTAATTGATTAAGTTTCGAAAAATATGAACTTCCTGAAATTAGGAAAATTCCGTAAATTATTAAGTTTCCAAAAATAGAAAATTTTCGATATTAATAAAATTGCGAAATTGCAAATTCCATAATTTATCAAATTTTCGAAAATAGCAAATTCCTGAAATTAAGACAATTCCGAATTTACAAATTCCCTAATTTATCAAGTTTCAAAAATAGAAGATTCCTGAAATTATGAACATTTCTAATTTTGAAATTCTGTAATTGATTAAGTTTTGAAAAATATTTACTTTGTGCAATTAGGAAAATTTGTAACATAAAAAGAAAAAAAATGTTTAACCAAATATAGTTGCATTACTTCCAAAAAGAAAAATTTTCAATTACATTGTAAACTTTTTAACTGAAAAATTGAATTTTCAACTAAAATGATGAATCTTTAGCAAAAAAATGAATTTTAATTAAATGTAGTTGAATTTTCAACCAAAAAGATGAATTTTCAACAATATAGTTAAATTTTCAACCAAATAAATGAATTTTCAACCTAAAAGATAAATTTTTCACCAAGACGATTAGTTTTTCACAAAAAAAAAATGTTTTCCACCAAGACGATTAATATTTTGCCACAAAAGAAGATTTTTCAACAAAGTAGTGCAATTTTTAAGCAAATATCTAAATTTTTAACTGAAGAAGATACATTTTCAAATAAGGAAAAATTTTCGATAAAATAGTTAAATTGCTAACCAAAGACATGAATTAAAAAAAAAAAATTTAACCATAATTTATCAAGTTTCCAAAAATAGTAAGTTCCTTAAAATTGGGAAAATTCCGAAATTACAAATTCCATAAATTATCAAATTTTGAAAAAATCCTGAAATTAGGGAAATTCCGGATTGGCGAATTCCGTAATTTATTAGGTTTCCAAAAATAGCGAATTCTCGAAATTAGTAAAATTCCGAAATTGCAAATTCTATAATTTATCAAGTTTCAAACAAAAATATTGAAATTTGCAAATTCCATAATTCATCAAGTTTCCAAAAATAGCAAATTCCTCAAAATTGGAAAAATTTCGAAATTGCAAATTCCATAATTTATCAAACCTTCAAAAATTGCAAATTTCTGAAGAAAGGAATATTCCGAATTTCAAATTCCACAATTTAACAACTTTCCAGAAATAGAAAATTCCTGAAATTTGGAAAATTTCGAATTTGTCAATTCTGTAATTGATTAAGTTTCCAAAAATATAAATTTCCTGAATTTAAGAAAATTTCGCAAATTATTATGTTTCAAAAAATAGTAAATTCCCGAAATTAGGAAAATTCCGAATTTACAAATTCCATAATTAATCAAGTTTCAAAAATAGAACATTCCTGAAATTAGGAAAATTTCTAATTTGGAAAATCTGTAATTGATTCAATTTCCAAAAATATGAACTTCCTGCAAGTAGGAAAATTTGTGACAAAGAAAAGAAAAAATAAATTTAACCAAATATAGTTGCATTTTCTATCAAAAAGAGTAATTTTCAATAAAGTAGTAAACTATTTAACTGAACAATTGAATTTTCAACTAAAATGATGAATCTTTGGCAAAAAAAAAAAATTTAAACAAATAAAGTTGAATTTTTAACCAAGAAGATTAATTTTCAAAAAAATAGTAAAATTTTATTCGAAGAAATGAATTTTCAACCTAATATATACATTTTTCACCAAAAAGATGAATTTTTCACCAAGACGATCAATTTTTCATCAAAAAAATAATTTTTTCGCCAAGACGATTATTATTTTACCACAAAAGAAAATTTTTCAACAAAATAGTGCAATTTTTAAGCAAATATTTAAATTTTTAACTAAAAAAGATGAATTTTCAAACAAGGAAACTTTTTTGCGACAAATATTTAAATTTCTAACCAAAAACATGAATTTTCAACAGAAAAAATCATTTTTAACCATAATTTATTAAGTTTCCAAAAATAGTAAGTTCCTCAATATTGGGAACATTCCTAATTTGCCAATTTCATAATTTATCAAATTATAAAAAAAATCCAGAAATTAGGTGAATTCCCAATTGGCAAATTCCGTATTTCATCAAATTCCCAAAAATAGCAAATTCCTGAAATTAGGAAAATTCCGAATCTGCGAATTCCATAATTTATCAATTAAAAAAAAGAAGAAATTCCTGAAATTAGGGAAATTTCGGATTTTCAAATTCTGTAATTTATTAATTTTCCAAAAATATAAACTTCCCGAAATTAGGAAAATTCCGTAAATTATTAAGTTTCCAAAAATAGACAAATTCCGAAATTAATAAAATTCCGAAATTGCAAACTCCATAATTTATGAAATTTAAAAAAATCCTGAAATTAGGGAGATTTTAAACTTTCAAATTCCATAACTTATCAAATTTCAAAAATAGAAGATTCCTGAAATTAGGAAAATTGGTAATTTGGAAATTCTGTAATTGATTAAGTTTCCAAGAATTCCTGCAATTAAGGAAATTTGTACCAAAGAAAGAAAACATTTTTAAACCAAATATAGTCGCATTTTTTACCAAAAAGAGAACTTTTTAATAAAATAGTAAACTTTTTAACTGAGCAATTGAGTTTCCAACTAAAATGATGAATCATTAGCGGAAAATTAATTTTCAATTATATATAGTTGAATTTTCAACCGAAGAAATGAATTTTCAACCGAAAAGATAAATTTTTCACCAAAAGGATGAATTTTTCACCAAGAAGAATAACTTTTTGCTAAAAACATTATTTTTTCACCAAGACGATTAAAATTTTACTGCAACAAAAGACTTTTCAATAAAGGATTTGTCAACAAAATAGTGACATTTCTGAGAGAATATTCAAATATTTATCTACAGAAGATAAATTTTCAACAAAGAGAACATTTTTTCAATAAAACATTTACATTGATAACCAAAGAAATGAATTTTCAATGAAAATCATAAATCTTTGAAAGAAAAAATAATTTTTAACCAAATATAGTTGAATTTTCTGCCAAAAAGACACATTTTCAACAAAATAGTTCAACCTTTGACTGAAGAAATGAACTTACAACTAAAATGATGAATCGTCAACAACGACAAAAATGAATTTTTAATCAAATATAGTTGAATTTTTAACCAAAAAGATGAATTTTCAAGAAAATAGTTAAATTTTCAACTGAAGAAATGAATTTTCAACCTAAAAGATAAATTTATCACCAAAAAGAGGAATTTTTCAGCAAGAAAATTATTATTTGACCACGAAAGAAGAACTTTCAACAAATAGTTAAACTTTAACCAAAGAAAGGAATTTTCAATTAAAATCATGAATCTTCGACAAAAACAAAATGAATTTTCAACCAAATATCTAAATTTTCAGCTAAAGTAGGTAAACTTTTCACAAACAAAGAAAAGAAGTATTTTGAAGAAAATATCTAAATTTTTAACTAAAGAAATGAATTTTTAATTGAAATGATGAATCTTCAACAATAACAGAATTAATTATTAACAGAATATAGGTGAATTTTCAGACAAAATCACACAATTTTCAACAAAAATAGTTAAACTTTCAACCAAAGAAATGAGTTTCCAACCCGAAAGATCAATTCTTCACTAAAAAGATTAATTTTTCACTAAGACGATTAATATTTCATCACAGGAGAAGAATTTTCAACAAAATAGTTAAACGTTTAACCAAGAAATAAATTTCCAATTAAAATGATGAATCTTTACAAAAAAAAAAAAATTAATTTATACCCAAATACAGTTTACTTTTCTGCCAAAAAGACAAATTTCGAACAAAATAGTTAACTTTTTAACTAAACAATCAAATTCCCAACTAAAATGGTGAGTCTTTAACAGAAAAAATAAATTTTTAATTAAATATAGTTTAATTTTCAACCAAAAAGATGAATTTTGAACTGAATGGTGAATCTTAAGAAGAAATCAATTGTTAATAAAATCTGAGTGAATTTTCTACAAAATGGTTTCATTTTCAACCAAAGTAATGCATTTTCAACAGAATAGTTCAATTTTCAACCGAAGAAATTAATTTTGCACCATGCTATAAATTTTTCACCGAAAAAATTATTATTCTACGACAAAAAAATACTTTTCGACGGAATAAATAAATGTTTCACTAAAGAAATGAATTTTCAGCAAAATATTTAAACTTTTAACCAGAGAAATAAATTTTCAACTAAAAAGATGAATCTTCAACAACAAAAACATGAATTTTTAACCAATTATAAATTTTTTTTAATAAAATAGTTGAACTGTTGACCAAAGAAATGAATTTTCAATTAAAGTGGTGAATCTTCAACAGAAAAAATAATTTTTAACCAAATATAGTTGAATTTTCTGCCAAAAAAACAAGTTTTCAACAGAATAGTTAAACTTTAAAACGAAGAAATGAATTTCAAATTAAAATTATGAATCTTCCACAACAAAAATATAAATTAAATTACCAACCAAATGTAGTTGTACTTCCTACCAAAAAGACAAATTTTCAATAAAATACTTAACTTTTTAACTGAGCAATTGAATTTTCAACTAAAATGTTGAATCTTCAACAAAAAAAATGAAAAATATAAAATATATATAAAAATATAAATATAAAAATATATAAAATATACAAATAAAAAAAAATAAAAAACCAAATATAGTTGAATTTTTAACCGAAAAGATGAATTTTCAACTAAAATGATGAATCGTGAACAATAACAAAATGGATTTTCAGCCAAATATTTAAATTTTCAACTGAAGAAGATAAATTTTCAAATAAGACAAGGAAATAATTTTCAAGGAAATAGTGAAATTTTTAACCACAGAAATGAGTTTTTAATTAAAATGATGAATCTTGAAGAACAACAAAAATGAATTTTCAACCAAATATAGTTTAATTTTCTACTAAAAAGATTAATTTTCAACCTAAAAGATAAATTTTTTATCAAAAACATGAATTTTTCACCAAGGCAATTAATATTTTACCACAAACGAAGAATTTTCCACAAAAAATGGAATTCTTAATCAAAGAAATTAATTTTCAACGAAAGTGATGAATCTTCAACAAACACAAAATGAATTTTTAACCAAATATTTACATTTTCAACCAAAAAAGATAAATTTTGAACGAAGACAAAAATATTGACAAAAAAATAGTTACATTTTGTTAAATTAAAGAAATGAATTTTCAATTGAAATGATAACATCATATATATGTAGAAATTGTTTGCATTTATTCACAAACAGTTGAAAATTTTAATCGAGGCACGCGCCTTCATTATCATTAGCATTCGAAGTATTTTAGTATACACGATATGCCTTCATAATGCCTTGATATATTCAAAAAATTTATACAAAATTTAGATTCAGATCTGCTTTAATTTTTAACTTAAAAATAAGCTGAACAGAAGGAGAAGAATTTTTAAATAAATAATTAAATTTTTAACCAATGAAGATAAATTTTCAATCAAGAAAGAAAGATTTTTTTCGAAAATCGTTACATTTTTAATCAATCAAATGAATTTTCAATTAAAATGATGAATCTTCACCGAATGAAATGAATAATTAACCTAATGTCGTTAAATTTTTCACTAAAGAAGATAAATTTTTAACCAAGAAAAAAAATATAGTAGAATTTTTTATTAAATTATTATTTTATTTTGTATAGAAAATATTAATCTTCAGTAACAAAAATATTAATTTCAAACCAAATATAGTTGAATGTTCTACCTCAGAAGACGGATTTCAAATAAAATAATGAATCTTCAACAAAAAATGAATTTTTAATTGAATATAGTTAAATCTTTTACCAAAAAGATACATTTTCATCAAAGGAGTTGAATTTTCAAATCAAGAAATGAATTTTTAATTAAAGTGATGAATCTAAGAAAAAATGATTTTTCAACCAAAAAGATGAATTTTTCACTCAGAAGATTTAGATACTACAAAAACAAAATAATTTTCATCAAAATACATTAATTTTTGAGCAAATAAAAAAGAACATAGATTTTTAACAGAAGAACAAAATCGAAGGAATAGTTTAAGTTTTAACCAAAGGAATCATTTTTCAATTAAAATAGTAAATCTTCAACCAAAAACAAAATAAATTTTCAAACAAAGAAAGTGAATTTTTCAGCAAGAAAATTAATATTTCACCATATAAGAAGAATTTTCAACACAATATATGAATTTTCAACCAAAGAAATGTGTTTTCTACAAAAAACGATGTATTTTTGACGAAGAAGATTATTATTCTACCACAAAAAAAAAATTTAAACAAAAAACATAAATTTTCAACCAAATAGTTGAATTTTTAACTAAAGAAGATAAATTTTCAACCCAGAAAAAATTTTTGTAATAAAATTGTTGAATATTTAACCAAATATAGTTGAATTTTCCAATAAAAAGACGAATTTTCAACTACAAAAAAATGAATTTCTAACAAAAAATCGAATAGTTATATTTCTAGTTGAAGAAAATATTTTTTAACAATAAAAAAGGAATGTTCAACAAAATAATTAAATTTTCAAACAAAGAAAATTATTATAAAATAAAATAATGAATCTTCGATCAAAAAAATAAAATTTTAACCAAAAAGATGATTTTTTCAAACCAAGAATGTAGAAAGCTTAATATGCTACCACAAAAATTAAATTTTTAACCAAACATATCTGAATTTTCTAGCAAAAGATGATTTTTCCACAGAAAAGCATACATTTTCAACAAAAAGTGGAATAGTTATATTTCCAGTCAAAAAAAAAATCAAATCAAAAGGCTTAAATAATAATTTATTAAATAAATAATTTTTTAATGGAAGATTTTAAAATCATAAGCTCCGCAAATATAAGTCCCAAAATCATTAGGCTAAAATATCAGTTTTTAAATCAGAAGATACAAAAGTCCAAGGCCGAAAATCATAAGTCCCAAAAAAAAACCAAATATCCGACTAAAAATATAAGGCCCACAAACGTCAGATTCAAAACCAAAAGGCAAAAATACAAGTTTTAAAACAATGAGACTCGCGATTACAAGTCCCAAAATCATTAGGCAAAAATATAAGCTACAAAATCATGAAATACAAGGATATAAGGCCCAAAGTTGTTAGTTCCAAAAAATAAGAATAAAATATTCCACTCAACACATAGGCCCAAAATAACATTTACAAAAATTACGTTGAAAAAGTTCAGTCTTAAGCTGACAGACAGAAAAATATAAGGCCCACAAATATAAGTCTCAAAATCAAAAAGTCTGAAAATATCAGTTTCAAAATCATAAGGTTACAAAATATGAGATCAAAATCATAAAGCCTAAAATAAATTCACAAATGCCAAGTTCCAGAACGTAGGTCCCAGGCCGTGAGTCCCGCAAGCATAAGTCCCAAAATCATAAGGCTGAAAATGTGAATTTCAAAATCATAAGGTCCAAAAATATCAGTTTCAAAACCATAAGATACAAAAATACAAGGTCCAAAGTATAGGTCTCAAAAAATAAGAACCAAATACCCCACTTAAAATATAAGGCCCAAAATAACATATACAAACACCACTTCAAAAAACGTAAGTCCCAAGCTAGAAACACACAAAACTATGGGGCCCACAAACATAAGTTTCAAAATGGAAAGGCTAAAAATATAATTTTCATAATCATAAGATTCAAATATACAAGGCCCAAAATCTTAGGTCCCAAAATATAAGAACCAAGCAGATAGCTCAAAATATAAGGCCCAAATATAACGCAGTTTCGTTTTGAACCTCGAAGTAAAATATACAAAAGGATAAGGCCCACAAACATAAGTCTCAAAATCAAAAGGCTGCAAATATATGTTTCAAACCCATAAGGCCCCAAAATGTCAGTTTCAAAATCATGAGGTCCAAAAATATAAGGCTCAAAATAACTTCATAAATGCTAAGTCCTAAAACGTAGGTTCTGTACCGTAAGACCCGCATGCGTAAGTCCCAAAATCATGGAGCTGAAAATATAAGTTTCAAAATCGTAATTCCCAAAAAATAGGAACCAAATTTTTGAATGAAAATATAAGGCCTAAAAGAAAATTTACAAAGACTGCGTTGACAAACGTAAGTCTCAAGCTAAAAGACTCAAAACGATAAGGCCCACAAACATGAGTCTTAAAATCAAAAGGCCAAAAATAAAGCCCATAAGGCCTGGAAATATCAGTTCAAAAATCATAAGTTTCAAACATTGTAGGTCAAATTATAAGACCTAAAACACCTTTACAAACACTAAGTTCCAAAACATAGGTCCCAAGCCGTAAGACCCGTGAATATAAGTCTCAAAACCGTAAGGTTACAATCAAAGTTTTGAAATCATAAGAAACAAGCATACAAGGCCCAAAATTATCAGTCTCAAAAATAAGAACTAAATATCTGAAAATGTCTGTTTCAAAATCATACGGTCCAAGAATTCAAGGTCAGAATGGTAAGTCCCAAGAAATAAGAACCAAATATCTGACTCGAAATATAAGGCCAAAAATAACATGTAAAAACACTAAATTGGATGATATAAGTCCCAAGCTGAAAGACACAAAAAGATAAGGCCCAAGTTCCAGAACTTAGGTCCCAAGCCGTAAGTCCCACAAATATAAGTCCCAGAATCATAAGGCAAAAATATAAGTATCAAAATCATAAGATACAAAAATACAAGGCCCAAAAAAAAGAACCAAATATGCGATTCAAAATATAAAGCCCGAAATAATATGTACAAACACTTAGATAAAGAACATAAGTTCCGAGATGAAAGACACAAAAATACAAGTCCCACGATCATAAGACTCAAAATAAAAAGGCTAAAAATTCAAGTTTCAAAATCATGAGGCCCGAAAATATGAGTTTCAAAATCATAAGGCTAAAATAAAAGTTTTTAAATAAGAAGATACAAACATACAAGGCCCAAAATTATCAGTGAAAAAAATAAGAACCAAATATCTGACTCAGAATATAAGGCCCAAAATAACATGCAAAAACACTGAATTGAAAAATATAAGTCTCAAGTTAAAGGACACAAAACGATAAGGCCCAAGTTCCAGAACTTACATAGGTACCAAGCTGAAAGACCCGCAAATATAAGTCCCAGAATCATAAGGCAAAAATATAAGTTTTGAAATAATAAGATACAAAAATACAAGGCCCAAAAAATAAGAACCAAATATACGATCCAAAATATAAGGCCCAAAATAAGATGTACAAACACTTAGATGAAGAACGCAGGTTCCAAGATGAAAGCCACAAAAATATAAGGACCGCAATCGTAAGACTCGAAATAAAAAAGGCTAAAAATTTAGGTTTCAAAACCATAAGGCCCGAAAATATCAGTTTCAAAATCAGGAGGCTAAAATAAAAGTTTTGAAATCAAAAGATACAACCATAAAAGGCCCAAAATTATTAGTAAAAAAATAAGAACCAAATATCTGACTCAGAATATAAGGCCCAAAATAATATGTGAAAACAATAATTTGAAAAATATAAGTCCCAAGCTAAAGGACACGAAACAATAAGGCCCAAGTTCCAAAACTTGAGTCCCATGCTGTAAGACCCGAACATATAAGTCCCAGAATCAGAAGGCGAAAATATAAGTTTTGAAATAATAAGATACAAAAATACAAGGCCCAAA